>JAYMFT010153197.1:0-12576 GCA_038088735.1 Panulirus argus
CTCTCTCTCTCTCTCTCTCTCTCTCTCTATATATATATATATATATATATATATATATATATATATGTATGTATATATGAGGGAGTCGACCGAATCGTTCGAAACTCTCCGGGTTGATTTTCGACTTGTAAAACTCTCAGAGAGAGAGAGAGAGAGAGAAAGAGAGAGTAGTAGTAGTAGTAGTCTCAGAGGAGTGTGAGGGTGAGAGGGGGGTGGGGTGGGGACTCTTTACCTCAGTTGCCGTTAGTACAAGAACCGTAGGGCAGCAGGTGCAGAATGTCGGTCTAAGTTTTACGTTCGTTGATACCTCCCTCGGCTGAGATAGGGCGAGACGGAGATATAGGTCAGGTCAGGTCAGGTAGGTGGGTGGAGGCTGGGGTGATTGGTTTCGGTTTCCCCAGCAGTCGTAAGTGGAGGCGGGGACCACCGCCAGCCTCTCTCCGCCTCCATACGGGATGTGTATAATCACAGCCGTATGCCTGAGATAAAGTCTCAGCTCCAACACGGTAGAATAATTGCACAGCACCTCCGTGAAATCGTAGTGAACGTAAGATCGAGCTGAGAAAAGAGAACTCTCTCTCTCTCTCCCTCCCCAAAACAGTCCCTGGCATGAGAATTGATCCACGGTCGTTTTTGCTCGCATCTTGGAGAGGTTCCGGAGATAAGCGCCACCACGTGCCATCTGGACGGGTCTCACGTACCATAAGGTGGGGAGGGGGGAGGGAGGGGAGGGGGGGATGGATGGTACGTGCACCGACGGGTGGTGGGTGGGTGGGTGGATGGGAGTTGGACCTTTTGCACTGCATTGATATCACCGCCTGTGATCGGATCTCGCATAATTCTCCTCCTGTATTCCTTTTTCTCAAAAGAATATGCTCTTGAAACGTGAATCTGTCGACGTTCGTCCACTGCAAGAAAAAAAGGAACAAACAGATAAAGCTACGTCTGCATACATGGCGGCTGCTTGCTGTGTGTAAAGGTAAAGAGACATTTAGAAAATGTAAACTTGTCGAGGATTTCCCGTTTCCCCATTTTTCAAAAGTCCCGCGTCTAGGAAAGGATTGTCCTTCTGTTTTCCGCTGGCCTCTTGCTGTTTCCAGACGAGTCTTTGATGGTGATTTGGCGCGTATTATAGTTTGTCATACTTTTTTTTGACCCATAGAAAACCCGTCACTTGTGCCTTGCCGTAGGCATTTATACCTTGCTACGAGTTTGAGGACTGGGTGAACGGAGGTTTGATGACTTGCTGGCGAACCTGTCAGCCAATTCGACGTGAATTCGTGACCCTCCGATTACACAGAACGGGACTGGTCGAAGTCTTGGAGGTACGTCAATATCGAACCTGCTTGTACGATGGCTTGTTGAAATTATCGTGCGCTCCAACACATCCTGTGGGCGGGCGGCAGCGCTGAAGAGGGTGAAGAGGAAGTAGGCCACATTGATTGAATTATATGTCACAAGTTACGGCAAGAGTGCTCTTTGCCGTAGGGGAAAAAGTTGGGGATGATTCCCAAGTACGTATGTGGGGCAACGGAGAGAGAGACTACTACTTTTTTTTCCTCTCCAGTTATCTAGGGCAGAGTTAGGATGTCTCACATTTATCTAGGACAGAGGTAAGATGCTTCCCAAGTATCTGGGGGGAGTTAGAATGCAAGTCCCCAGTATCTGGGGGGGAGTTAAAATGCTCCCCCAGTATCTGGGGAGCAGAGTTAAAATGCTTCCCCAGTATCTGTGGGCAGAGTTGATATGCTTCCCCAGTATCTGGGGGGAGTTAGAATGCGTCCCCAGTATCTGGGGGGAGTTAGAATGCGTCCCCAGTATCTGGGGGGAGTTAAAATGCTTCCCCAGTATCTGGGGAGCAGAGTTTACATGCTTACCAAGTATCTGGGGGTGGGGGGGCACAGTTTATATGCTTCCCCAGTATCTAGGTGCAGAGTTGATATGCTTCCCCAGTATCTGGGGGGCGGAGTTAACATGCTTCCCCAGTATCTGGGGGGGGGGCAGAGTTAAGATTCTCTCAACCATGTAAGACAATGCTACATCAACTTGAGGGAAATGCTCACACAAGTCTCATACGACGGGGGCGAGTGTCTCAGAATTCACACACTTTTACAGCAGTCGTTCACTGCTCATGCATCACGTATAGAAGCTCTTGGATAAGTTCACCTGACTTATGGAATGGAGGGAGTCAGTTATTCGGACCGGTTCCTTTGCACGAGGGGCGGGTCAAAGGTTCCCGTCCGTGATTTTTGACGCCTCACTCGGGAACATCGGTTTGGGCTTCATAAACACACACACACACACACACACACACGCGCGCACTATAGGATTTGGCACCTCCTCTTCGTTACAAGCTTCGATTTATTGCGTACTGTGTACGACACCTTTTGTATTTATTGTAAAGTATACGGTAATTATTCGATTTCACTCGCTTCGTAATATCATTCGTTACGAACGCGTATACTGGAGACTACATACAACATAATTTGCGTAGATATAGTTTACAAATGCACGTCACACAAGTCATCTGACACATCTGAGCGAGTAAATGTGATTTATTTCATTGTCGTTACTCCTTAAGATCCGTGCGTATTTAATATAACAGGGCGCCAGTGGACAGCGACGAGTAATAATATTTCGCTGGTAAAATAATATTTCCCGCCCGGCCCTAAACAGCTTTGGCGGGCCCGCCCCGGCCCCCAGCGCCACCCGCCACCCTCCCCTTCCCCTAACCCCCCACCCCACCCCCCACCCGAGCGCCACCTCACCTTTAACCTTTAGGTAATATTGGAGAGGTCAGTCCCGATATTTTTAAAGTTTATCATCACGGCGGGAGAGAGAGAGAGAGAGAGAGAGAGAGAGATGTGACAACGCTCCTCAGAGCCGACACGCGCTCGCGTAGTGGTGGTAATTTGTGCTTGAGGAAAGGTCTCTCTCTCTCTCTCTCTCTCTCTTTCTCTCACTCACGCCTCCTTAACGATGGTCTCTGGCGGTCGTGACCTGACCTGACCTGGCCGACCTTAACTAAGGTGCTTCGGGGTCAGAGGCCAGGCCAGGCCGCTATCGTCGTACCCAGTGGGGTCGGGGGACGTAAAGAGCTCAAGGGGTCGTACCGGTGCGTCGAGAGGTCGTACCGTCGTGCCCAGGGTTCGTACCGTCGTTCTCGAGGGGTCGTACCGTCGTGCCCAGGGTTCGTACCGTCGTTCTCGAGGGGTCGTACCGGCGTGCTCAGGGTTCGTACCGTCGTTCTCGAGGGGTCGTACCGTCCTTCTCGAGGGGTCGTAGGGTCGTGCTCAGGGTTCATGCCGTCGTGCTCAGGTTCGTAGCGTCGTGCTTAAGGGTCGTACCGCCGTGTTCAAGGGGTCGTACTCGTCGTCCTTAATAGGGTGAAGCTAGAGAGGTTTATGCAACCCGTATAGACCAGAGATTTCCTGGTCACCCCTCACGCTTAAATTGTCCTCCCGGAAATATTAAGGCAAAACAGATTTATCTTTTAAAGATCTATTTATTTTTCACAAGTCAATAAACTTCCCTGATGATGACACAGGGAAACACAGCCTCGGCTTTACGCCTTTGAGACGCAAAACGCTTACCTCCACTGTGCATGTAGCAAGCAAGGTAGGATGGAGACTGGGGGATTTATACAAGAATCGTATTGCAGGCGATTTAACATGAAATCCCCACCCCACGATTTAACATGAAATCCCCACCCCACGATTTAACATGAAATCCCCACCCCAACCCCACCCACCCACCCAACCCCTTCTGGGCGGTTATAGGGGGTGGGGCTGTAGATGATGTACACTGCATTACCATCGCAGTCAGGATGTGGATTTAGCGAGGGTATGGTGGGGTGTGGGGGGGGGATGTCGATGTGGTGTGGGGATGTGACAGCGGTGGCACGTATGTGTGTTCGGGTCCCCCCCACCACCCCCTTCTCTCGCCTTGTCAAGATCATGGCCATTACTGTCAGCCAGTCATGCAGGGAGGAGGAGCCGGGGCGGGCGGCCCAGTCATGAACACGTCCTTCGCCTCTCTCATGAACAAGTATGAAAGGAGGGTGTTGACCGTGTGTGGGGGGGGGGATGAGGGTGGTAGAGGGGTTAGGGGGTGGTGGGCTTGGCTAAGGGAGGTGGGAGGGAGTCGGGATGGGGTGGGGTGGGGCGGGAGGGAGGGGGTGTGCATCCAGCCTGTGCATCATCTATCAAAACAATGGAAAAGAACGTGCCCAAAGCTCTTGGGGGGTCACGCTTCCCCCACACTGCCTAGTTTTCCTGGGTTGGCGGCGGCCACGTCACCAGGATGGTGGCGAGGAGGTGGGCCTGGTGAGTTCCCTCCCTGCCCTCCCTCCCTCGGCCACATGGACACCACAGTACCCCCCTGACGTCGGCGCTGGTAGGAGGGCAAAGCCCGCACCGGCCAGGCGCTCGAGTTTATGTATGTGTTTGTGTGTGAGGGGCATGCGGTGTGCGTCCGGGAGAGAGAGAGAGACAGAGAGATGGAGGGGGGGGGGGGAGGGAGAGGTGTGTGGAGTGTGCGTGTTAGTCCGCACTAAGGGTAGTGACCGTGTCTGCCCACTCCCCCACTCTTTAAGGTCTCCCCCCTCCCCTCGCCCAGCATCACTTCTTAAATAAATGTAAAACTAGACATTACTCATGAGGTAGCTTGATTTTTTTTCCTTTCCTTCTCTCTTCTTGTAATGTAAGAAATAGTTTTGCCATGATGCATGAGCGTCGTGCGAGCGGAGAAACGGAGCGTGTAGGACTCGCGCCTTGCCTTGAGTGCGTCTGGCTGGTGTCTGCTGCGGCGCGCGTCTCACCCCCTCAAGGTCACATGATGCGCGGATGACGTCACTGCTTGGCTACCGACTCGGCCAATCACGGGAGCGGGGACGTTGGTGGGCGGAGACGGCGCCGCCAATCAGCGGAGCCCGCCCGCGTGACGTAGCCCATCCATAGAAGAAACACACCAATACAGTTGTCGTAAAGTGGCACTGAAGGCTACCGGGATACTAAACTGTACGTAATATTTATGAAATTCTGCTGCAGCAACAGATCAATTGAATAAGCGGCGTCACGCGGTCCGTTGCACGACACCTGACGGGGAGGAGGAGGACGTGGGGGGGGAGTAGTTTCAGTCGTCAACAAGGCCCGTCTGGCAACGTTCGCCCTGGCGAGTTGCTGCGGCGGACGGACGGACCGACCGCCATGGGTGTCTAAGTACCACCACCCACCCCTGTGTCGCGGGGAACACACCGGCTGTGAAGTAACTTACAAGCCGACTTGATGATGCCTTGAGATGCTCCTCATCTCTATATCAAGACGGGGGAGTTTTTTTTCAGGCATTACGTAAATGAAAGAAATAGCCGTAGAAAGACTTTACTACTGTCTTGACATTTATGTGGTCTATGGTACACACACACACACACACACACGGACGGACGGCGGCGGCGGTGAGAGACGGGGAGCCACTGTTGGATCCAGACTGACTCACCGCTGCCCTTCAGGACCTTAGCAAATGTCACGCTGAAAATAGAGGCGGCAGTTGATGGAATCAGCTCATGTGGGATTGAGCGGAGCTCTTCTGCTGCAGAAGAAGGTGTGCAGGTTTTAAAATATATATATTATATTTTGATACTGCAACACCCGACAAAGACCCTTCTCAGGAGAAGAGGTATTAATTAGTAAAGTGCTTTTGCCACAGTGGTGGGGATCGTTCCAACGAATCCTTGTGGTGTTCAGTGAAGTCCTTAAATAATGTTTTAAGAGTTTTACAGTCACATATTTAGAGGCTTCGATAAAGGTCAAGTTGCTTTGGGTAAAGATGGAGTAAGAACCTTAAATATAAAGTCACATAGCCATGACCTTTGTTGTTGACACGGCAGGTAATTTTGAAATCAATCATCCGGTTGTATCATTAGTTAAACTTTTTTATTTTTTTTTTGTACTCAGAGAACGAGTGATTATATGTTTTGACATCGAGAGAACAGTAGTTGTAAGCTAGTCGTATCCGTCTAGTATTTCTACTTAAATGCTCCGTTCACCAAGGTGTCATACATGCATTTGCAGCGTTTTTTTTTTTTTTTTATCCAAGCATCTGACATCAGACGGAAACAGAAGTCAAACATAAGGCAGCTCTATTTTTTTTTACACACTGTGAAAACATATGATGGCGTGGACTTTTAGAATAAGGGAGACAAAAGCGACAACGACTTACTTTAAGACACTTATATACTAGTACTCCAGGCTAGAGCACTAGTGTTTTTCCAACATGACTCGCTAAGATGTGCGAAACTGCTGGTTTAGATATTGTTCAGTCACCGTCCGCACGGACTGTTTTGGAGGTCTTGGGAAGGCTGAAGTCGCTGGAGGAGTGCAGACGGGAGAAACGTATCATGATTCCTGAAGGACAGTTCATCCCAGTTCCTCTTATCACGGCGTACATGTACTACTACAGAGTATTACCACTGAAGTCAGAATGTTCCTTGACACGATACGAGTATCCAGGATTTAGTGATTAGCGTTACAGACCATGGATCACGCATGCGCCCGCCGGAGTAAGAATCCTGAGAGTGGTTGGCTGGCTGGCAGCCCTCAGCCAACCTAGGAGTTGATTCTCCCCTCTAGGCTGTTCGATGGATAGGTTAGGCAAAGGCTGTTATATATATATATGAGTGTATAATGTAACTTACATCGGATGGTCGTGATGAGGGCATTCACCTACCAGTGCCGTCTCAGGTACCAAAGAATAATGAAAATAACTAAGACACCACAGGACCACAAGACTGTGTGTGATACATTGCCCGCACCCATGGAAAAGCATTCCCCGATGCTCGGAGGTTGGGAAAGTTTAAGGGCAGAAGACGAGTCAGACTTTGCGAAAGGTACGGAGGCCAAACAAAGGAAGAGCATTGCTTGGTTGGAGGGCTAGCCAGCCAGCCAGCCATTGGTCCGGAAGATAAGCTTCAAGGTTACAGTGCTGATAATCAGGTGGCGGAGGGGAGGAGGAGGGCGTGTTACGGGAAAGACTTGCTGTTTGATCATGGTATTAGATGTACCCTGCACAGGGGTCAAGGTTAAAAAATGATGCCTGTTACATGGTATCGTGTGTCCAGTGCACCGGGGGGAAGGGGGGGTCAGGCAAGCAAGCAAGCAAGCAAGGTTCAGGCATTGTCGGACGCGACGTGGAAGAAGGTGAAGAAGACCCCGAGTTCCTCCTCCCCTCCGCAGGGAACCGAGTGTGTACCTTTACTGTTCCTCGTCTTCATGTTTGATACAGACGCAAAGGCGAGCCAGAGTTTGCGATATGTCGTTCCTCGCAGGTGGAGCCAAAGTTAGTATGGTGATTTCATCAAGTAGAAGACTGAGGGAGGGAGAGAGAATTTCCTGACTTGCATCTAAGTCTTCCGGTGGGCCACTCACGTGATAACATACTTTTTTAATGGGGAAAAGCTGCACCCCTTCTGTTTTAAGGGCAGTAAGGAAAGAATGATATTATTATTGACAGTATTATTATCGTTTTTATGATCTTTATTGTTAAAAATAATAGCGAATGATAACGGTACTAAGAATACTATTATTATTATTGTTATTATTATTATTATTATTATTATTATTCCAGAAAAAAAATAGAACACCACCATATAATAATACACGGCCTGCAGAATTGTTCTTAACGTCCCCTTTCAAGGTGGGCAAGGTCGCAAAGATAGATTTAATGTGCAAAGGTCTTTCTGAGCCTACGATGGACACTTTTTTAAGGAACCGAACTACTGAGGAGGACGGAAGACTCTAGGATTTACTTCTTGGAGCGCAAATGGGAGAACTGTCATGATTTACACACTCGACAGACGTGGGCAGCAGTTTAAAGACACTGCATGGCGCCCAAAATTGTTTGATATGTCGCATTTTGCCTTTCATAAACACTGTGTAAACCACCGTACAAAATTAGAAAATGTAAACCGGACGATTGGCCCTCAGACTGTTCCATATCAACTAGATTGCCGCGGTTATGTAGGCCAGAGGGCAGCGGACCAGCGGCCTCCCAACAGAAAAGCACAATGTGACAGGCACATACGTGTAGTCCAGAGCGTAATCCTGGATCGGCCTTCGGTGAATAGAAGACCCTCCTAAAGCATCGTAAGGTGTTCCCTGTATCGGGTTCAGGGTGGAGAATCCCGGTGCTCATGTCCTTTGTTGCGGGGTCATGTGGTTGGGGTGCTCTTGATCATGGTGTCTGGTGTTCTCTTTAGCGGGGTCGTTGCTCAGAACCTGGTGCTCGTGGTATCGGGTGTCCACTGTGGCGGGGTCAAGGTCAAGGTGCTCATGAATATGTGGGACTGGTGTTCACTGTAGCGGTGCCAAGGCTGGAAACCTTCTTGTTCTCGTGGTATCGGGTGTCCTTTGTATTGGGATCAAGGCTTTGAGATGGTGTATGTCAAAGAGTGTCTGTTGGATCCTGTAGTTGGGCCGAGTCTGAAGAGTACTTGATTGTGTAGAAGATGTGCTATGTAGTGAGGTCAAGGTTGACGTGCCATTGACCATCGTTTGACCTGTACTTTGTAACGACAAGGAAAAGTATTTACGAATTTTGGAGGAGGTGAAAACCCAGTCTTTCAAAAAAGTGCCAGGTCATAGTTATTGAGAATGGCATGAGAGGGTAACTAGAGAGTTCCAAGCTTGGAGGTGTATGGAAAGAAACATTTATCAAAACGGCCCAGCTTTGAGTTGCCAATGGCTCTACAGCAAAAATTTGACGTAGTAGGATCTGAAGAACACAACAAAGAATCTGTTCAGAGTGTGAAGAAGGTAGGTTTAGTATTGAGAATTTTAAAACGATTGAAACAAGAGCAGTTATTACACTATGTTTGGCATCTATCTGGTGGATTGCCACAGTGTGATAAAATCACCAAACATAGTCATAGAAATTGGTAAGCTGGATGACATCCACATGATCTTCTCTGCCTGCATTGCTTCATTAAAACATCTTAAGTTACTGGGATTAAAACATAGATTTGATACATCATAATATACATGAGAAAAATTTGTTTGAATACCTTTTTCCTAACTTTCATACATTGGTTGATTTGTTCATGGAATGACAGACTAGGTAAGATTTAATTATTTGATCTGAAGAGTAGACATAATGTAGGAAATAGCCTTTTGTCAGTGCATATTCTGTTTTGTCTGCAACCTGTAGATGAAAAAAACACCATGGGAAGAACCATTGGAATTCTTCAAAAGAACTGAACAGGTTCCTCCCAGGTACACTAGGCCAACTAAGTTTCACATGATAAGCTTATAAGCCAACCAGCATGGTAGACCAGGCCATGAATAAGGAGGCTTTGTTTTAGTCTTAGTTGCTCTGGTAGAGGATAACTTCCCAAACAAACAAAGGCTTTGATATCCTGCCATTGTTCTGAAGAGAATAAAACCTGCTTATATCTCAAGGGAAAAACTCAAATCTCCTCCCTCCCGTCAACCCCTGGAGGGAGTAAAATAGTTCCCTTGCTTCCTTAGCTTTTTCTTCACCATTAAACATATAACTTTTATTCTCATCAGCATAGCTTTGAAGACATCTTCCCATGTAAACAAAATCCATTGTTGCCAATTAGTATTTAGAAAGTCATGCAAACTCTTAATTGAAGACATTAGCATATATACCAGTTCATAATTAGCACTCTCATTATGATGGTTGCAGTGCATGGACTGGGCTGGATGTTATTAGAGGTTTGTTCTGGATGAGAATGAACCAGTATTAAATCTGTATTTAAGCACTGGTGTTAATAGTGTTTCTGGTGATATATTTCTCAGTTAATGGTTATTTACAGGAGGATATTGCAAGGTTGGTTGTGAAGAAGCAGCTGGTGGAGCTTTAGCTAATGCTTATCGTTTGATGTTAGTAATGTACATTTACAGGTAATAGTATTGATATTGTTACTTTTTTATTGTTTTACTTTTTAGTCAAAAATAGTATAGTAAGGATAATATTTGTGGTGATTGTGTTGACCCATTGTTGATTAAGTCCACCATCATAATGAATAGATATTATGGGTAATAACCATTAGGATAATCAGCTCATTCATATATGAATTTACAGGTACCAAATCAACATATCTCAGGACCTCTCATGCTCATGATGCAGCTACCTCATTGAAAACCCCATACACTTACTACTCTGTTGCCCTGCACTTTCCACTTACACATCATTTCCACTGTTCTCTTGTTAGTCTTCTCTCTGTTCTCTCTCACTCCCTTTCCTTGTAGTTTGTTTGTGGGGGTTTGTCTCCCTACCTTTAACTTTATATTTGTATTTATATTCATATCTTTATTTATAGTTTTTCTCCCACTACAGTTTACAAGAGAGAGGACCTCAGTTAACAAGGTTCCATCACAGCTGATGTTCTTAAAGCTTCAAGGTTTCTCCCTGTAAGAATATGAATTTATATCTGAATGCATTCTTCTCTAGCAGATATGTCAACTTGTGTATTATTTTTGTATTTAAGGCTGTGCATGTGGAAGGTCAGCTAGAGGCAGAGAGCTTCAGGTGCCTGTGGGTTGGATGTAAAGTGTACGACAAAGCCTCTTGTTCTGTGTCGTGGTTGGAGCGACATGTCCTTACTCATGGAGGGCACAAGCCATTCAAATGTATTGTTGATGGGTGCGGTCAGAGATTTACATCACAGGTGAGGATAATGTTTAACCGTTTTGTATTCATATAGTTTACTGCAGTGGATGACTGTCAGCAATGTTGCCCCAAATTTCAGATACATTTTCAGTAGACTTAATTTTCTTCCTGGTCCTTTATGATTTCATAATTCTCAAGATGTTTTATGCAATAGTACTTAAAGTTCCAATTTCAAGCACTATTACGGCATCTTATAGTCTTAGATTTACATTATATTTAAGTGCTTATGGTTTGAGAAAACTTTGATAATAGAAAAAACCATTCTTGTCAGTGCTGCTGTAGAGTAGTATTATGAATGATAAGATAGTGACTTCATGATTAAACAAAAAGTTATCATTCTTTGGCTCTTTAGTATATCAAAAGTTTTCAGCATTTTTAGGAAAATGTAGAAAATTACTTATCTTGCTAATTGAAAATAAAGTGTTTGACAAACTGAAAAGGAAATTGGAAACAAAAATGGTAGTAATACCACATGTCAAACTGGAGGATTCAGGTTACAATATTGTGTTGGCACAACATCACAAGCATATGTCACTTCATAAGTAAGGTAAAATATATGACTAATTTTCATTTTGCCTCCGTGAAAAAGAGGAAGAACTGTTCCACTGCCCGTGGCATTTTTGTCTGTGCATGTGTGCATGCCTACATCTTGTATAAATGTTACATATGATTTCAGTTTTCAGCCATTGTGTGTTGTACAACCATGTAACATTAAATATTGATGAGCACTTGAGTATCTTACCAAGAGTAGGTCTTCTTGATCAACATTACATGCCCATGAGGCAAACTTCATAGTTATAGATTGCATTTGTGTATTTCAGATATCTGTCACAGAGAAACAACATCCTGAGGAAAAGGAGTATGAGATTTGATAAAAAACGTACATTCTGCTACCCACTGATATGTAACCAGTCATTATTAAACAAAGAATATTACAACTCAAACGTTCATTTTTTCATATAAGATAGTGAGTAGTGCCAATACCTAGACCTTCTGTAATAGCTCAAAGTATGCTAACTTTTCTGAAGATTCTTTTTTATACAAACAAGGGAAAAGATGAAAGAAATACAATCCAGTTAAAGTTAGATATGAGGTCAACTAATCAAGGAATGACCTACTCTCTGAAGGAAATATGAGCCAATATGATGGACATCTTGAGCAATGTATGTGTACTTTTAACTAACCTGAAAGGCAACAGCAACAAACATTTAGACAAGAAATCATTTATTTGCCTTGCATCATACCCCCTTCCAAAACATTAAGCAGATTCTGTAATGTTTTACCTTTACTCTAGCATCCAACTGCTCAAATCCCAGATGGTAGATAAAAACGCATTATAAGTGGGTTGCTGATGAAGGCCAATAAAGTATTTACAACTTACTCAGAATTTTTTGCTTAAAGCTTTATTGATATTGAAGTATGAACCCACCTTACAATTTCCTGATGTATGATTTGACATGAAGAACAGATCAAGGGACTTTTTGTACAAGATTCACAAGTTTGCACTGAATTGTTAATATCTTCAAACAGTGCTGCTGAAGTGCTAGATATTAACTGCTTACTTGGTGGCAAGACGATATGCATATTGCTTTAAAACTGGAACTCGTGCAATGAGTCTGTATACAGATGCTTCTCTAAATTTTGTACCTGGTATTTAGTATTATATGTTTCAATATATCCCAAGGCCCCTCATGCCCACAATGCAGCTGCCATACAGTGAGCACCTACTACTCATTTGCACAGCGTTTTCTACCCACGCAAAACATCACAACACTATGACCTGTGGTCCTGACTGGTGGACATGGCCAACTTCCTGAGTATATTTTTTTGTTCTTTTATGTTAACTGAGACAGCACAGGCAGCTGAGGCCCAAATCAAAACCATCCCATT
>JAYMFT010153208.1:0-12576 GCA_038088735.1 Panulirus argus
AGCGAGACATCACCACCAGCGGCAGCGCCTCTCTTGGGGGGGGGGGTTTGGGGGGAGGGAGGGGGAGGGGTAGTGCGGCCAGCGAGCAGTAATAGTCAAGAGAAACACAGCGGCTGATTGGCTGGCGTCACCCGCCCGTCCGCCAGTCACGGGCCGCCACTGCTCCCCTCCTTCCCCCTCCCCCAGAGAGAGAGAGAGAGAGAGAGAGAGAGACTTCCCCTCCCTTCCTCCCCATCCTCCCCCCGGCCAGACCACCTCCCTCACCCCTCCCCTCGAACACCATCAACACACACACACACACACATACACTCTTCCCCCCCTCCTCCTTCCTCCCTCCCTCCCCTCCCCCCCCTCCTCGCTCGACACACCTCTCAAGTAACACTTAACTTGCTTAAGTGAACAACGGAGAAAGTAACTTGTTGAGGCGGAAGCCGAGAGGAAAATAACTCTTAGAGATATCCTGTAACGTAACACACAGAACAGGGACGCAAGATGGTAGAAGCCGATTTTATTTTTGTGTGTATTTCTATAAAGCCGTCTTGCTGCCAGTTGAAGTTCCCACACTTATTCTCATAATTATAGACGTGTTTTTTTTCCCTGTATACCTTATCAGTTAGACTTGATTCTATATCACGGCGTAGCCCAGGAATCGCTCGAAGTTTAGCCGAAATGAAGGGAAAAGAAGAGAATTTTCCACAATGTGTTGGTCATCGGGAGACGCCGGGAGCCCTATGATTGGCTGTCTTGAGTCCGTTGGTGGAGGGTGGGTGAGTGTAGCCCTCACCACGACGCTCTCACACACGCTCTCACAATCACACTCTCACACATAAAGAAATATTCAGCCAGCTGTTCGCCTCCTACGTAAGGCCAGGACTAGAATATGCTTCCCGGGTCTGGCCACAGCAGCTGAAGAAGCACAAAGAGCTGATGGAGAAGGTCCAGAGGAGGTCAGCCAAAAATGGTGCCGGAATTAGGAGAGAGGAGTTACGGAGGAGAGGTTACTGGTGATAGATATGTCCGCCATGGAAGAGAGAAGAGTTGAGGAGGATTGGTGACCTTTCTGAAGCATTATGATGACGTTTGAATGAATATTATACACACACACACACACACACACACACACACACAAGCAGCCGCAGTCAAGATAATGGTAAACAGTGTTAGGCTTTATACCAAAGGGCTTTAAGGATTAACTGGGAAGTCACATCATGGGGAGGCAGAATTGGGCTCTATGCCCAAGGGAATTAAGGACTAACTGGCTGGTTAAGGAATAGGTAAGTAGCAATAGGCTCTATGCTTAGGCGTATTAAGGACGAGATGGCTAGTCAAGACATGGGTAAGCAGCAATAGGCTCTAAGCCCAGGGGCATTATGGGTGAGACGGGAAAGCAAGAAATTGATTTGTTTGAGACGGGTGGTCCGTGGCCCGGCGTCTGTCTCTCTTATTGATTCCTGACATTAGCATTGTCACGGTGTTACTTGTGTCACTAATGGCGTTACTACCCCAGCTCCGGGTTAGGCTCATGTCACGTACGTACGTACGGGAGTGATCTTTAGGTTGAAGCTTCCAGTCACGGACAAAAGTCCACATCAAGGCCAGGCCATATTTGAAATATAGAGAGAATTATGAAACGGAATAACAAAAGACATGGGAAAGTATTTACGAATTTTTTTAGAAATTGAAAGACCTGTCTTTTGAAATGTGTTAGGTCATGGTTATTGGGAAAGACATGGGAAGATAGAGAGTTCCAAAGCTTCGAGGTGAAGGGAAAGAAGCAGGTATCAAAACGGCCCACCCTTGACTTGCCGATGGCCACACAATGAATATACGTACATGCAAAATGTACACAAGGTGAGAGTGTACATTAAGATGCAGGTAACACCACAAGGAAACGGAAAATACGAAGTGTTAACCTGAGTTTGTTAACTTGAGAGAGGTCAGGTGGTCGAGGGTGACCTGTGCCATAATCCCTTCACCTGTTTCTTAATTCATTCACCTGCCGCGCCCAGTGGCGGCTGGGATATTGTATATATTATATATATAGTGCTACCGGACCCAGCCTGTGAGGGGTTACACCACGAGTAAAAGGTGATCTTTGGTCAGGCTGTATCCTGGGAGCGCAGTCTCCTCAAGGAACGTTTCCACAAGAGTCCATCATTTCCCTGCTCCTGGAAGTAGCGCATCCTTGTGCAGCAGGAACTGTAAAGAGGCCCTGGATAACACCAGGACTCTCTTAAGCAAGGTGTCCAGGGAAAATTATAGATAAATATATAAACACTATTTTACTTTCCTATCTAGGGGTCATTTCTATGGAGCTCCCGTAGCTCTCGGGAAGCCGGCCACGTCCACTGGTAAGGACCAGTGTATGTTTTGTGTATGCCTTTGTAGGGAAGAGTTGCTACGTAACCGGGGAGTAAGTGTTCGACGCCCTCACTGTGGGAGTTGCGTCTTGAGAATGAGACGACTTGTGATATATCAAGACGGTTTTGTAAGTGTTGGGGGAAAAAATGCGAGAATGAATAACTGGTATATGTCTAGGAAGTGTAGTTTCAGGTGGATTTAGTATTTGGAAAACTACGTTTGGGAAGGCGGATTGTTGATACATATCATCAGAATCATCAGCGATTATCATCATAATCATCATCACCACAGCCCCAGTGAGTCATCATCGTCACCGCTATAGTTAGCGCTAACAGCACAGTCCGCTAACCTCCCGCTTCGCTATAACCAAAGTACATATAAATTTGACTCCTCCAACCTTTCTTTCAAGCCTTCCCCCCCCCCCAAATCCCCCCATTTACAATCCTGGTGAAGGAACTCGGCCCCATAATTTCCCCTCCATTTACGGTACACTTATGCAAATAGCTTAATTGATTTTTTAATCTAGATAATGATGAGGCTAGGCTCGTTGTGTTTATGACGTGCGCCCCAGTGTTGCCAGATGTCCGTCGTCGACTCGCTGACTTACCCCGCGTAAGAGAGGGAGGGAGGGGGGGGCCAATCATAACGTATCAACAATTATAACCACACGGGAATGGAATCGTTCAAATGGATGTGATCTGTTCCTAGCGTCTATTAACTCCATTCTGATTGGTTACCGAGGACTGGGAGAATGGCAGTTATTGTTGTTGGTGCGAATATCACACACACACACACATACACACACACACACGGGGAGATGGCTACACTGACGCCATCAACACTTTTTATCAGCGAACGTTTTCTTCGACGAGCTAATCGTTCGCTGGCCTTTGTTTCTCTGGCCGTGCGTCGGGCCATTTTTACCCGGCGAGTCATTTACCTCTTTATCCTCCCTAATATCCTGGTGTTTACGTTTTTACAGCTGCGTATTGGAGCGCAATTTTTCATCCAGGAAGGCGCGTCTGGGGGTTCTAGCTCCGCCGCCCCGGCCCCCCTCCTCACCCCACCCCACCGCAAAAAATAAAAATCAAATACCTCCTCAAAATTGAGATGTCCCGTGCCGGTAAATTCGCAAGGTTTTATGCGCTGTGTTATTAAGGAAATTTCATAAACCGTAATGTGCGAATTAACCCAACGCTGAATCTTCAGTCTTGATATATACATACATAAATATCTATCTATCTATCCATCTATCTATCTATCTATCTATCTATATATATTACCGGACTCTGCCTGTTGAGGTTATCACATTGCGAAAAAAGTCATTATTAGAAAGCCTGTATCACTGTCACTCGACAAAATATTAGGGTCTCGTCATGCTTATGATTCTAAAGGAATCCATCATTTCCCTGTTACTGATTGTAGCGCAGACCTGAAGCTGCAAGAGCCCCGTAAAGGGGGTTTTTAAAGTTCTGTAATTGGATTATAAATTCAAAAGCTTTTTTCTCGTACTTTTTCGCCATTTCCCTCGCAGCAAGGTAGCGCCAGGAACAGACGGGAAAAGGCCCCATCCGCTCACACTCAGTCTCTAGCTGTCATGTGTAATGCACTGAAACCACAGCTCCCTCTCCACATCCAGGCCCCACAGACCTTCACGTGCCCTTGCTACACCCACTGACAAGCAGGTAGCCCGCGGCGCTGTTTACCACATCGCTCCAGTTCGCTTATTCCCGTGCTGACCTCGCACCCTCCTGCATGTTCAGGCTCCGGTCACTCGAATATTATTTCGCTCCACTCTTTCATCTCCACGTCTGACACTCGTATCCTCTTAGTCCTCCTCTCCTCGCTCATCCTCTCCGTATATCCAAACCATTTTGGCATTCCCTGTTCACCTCTTACATACATGCATCTATTATCACCACTTCTCTCTCTTTTACCCTATCATTTCTTATTCAATCAACCTTCCTCACAACAAGTATTGTCCTCAAGCAGATCATATCCAACACATCCACCCTCTCCCTCACTATAACACACCCCTCGCATGCATACTGTACCGTTGGGACTGTTATACAATCAGCTTAATACCCTCCTTTGTCCTCACAGACAGTGAACTCTTCCCACACACACCTCAATGTGCTTAAGACCATCGCCCCCTCACCCACCCAATGGTTCACTAATGTGCTTAAGACCATCGCCCCCTCACCCACCCAATGGTTCACTTCAGCTCTCATGGTTCCATTCGTTGCCGTGTCTACTAACAGGTATCTAAAACAATGTACGTCCTCAAAGCTCCCTCTATGCAAACTCTTACTGCCACCGACCTGTCTCTCTGTCCCCTGCTAAATTATATGACCTTACTTTGTTTTCATATGACTTTCGCTCTTCCAAGCTCAGACACCAGCCATATGGCTCACTTAGTGGGCACCCCGCACTCCCGACAGACTGCAAACCCTGCCCTTCCTCCAAGGCTTACGCTTTTACCGCCCACACCA
Source organism: Panulirus argus (assembly GCA_038088735.1). Taxonomy (NCBI): domain Eukaryota; kingdom Metazoa; phylum Arthropoda; class Malacostraca; order Decapoda; family Palinuridae; genus Panulirus; species Panulirus argus. The sequence continues at coordinate 4,854 of JAYMFT010153208.1, forward strand.
CCCAATCTGTAAACAGACTAAACAGTCATGGTGACATCACATATCCTCGCCGCAGACACCCTTTCACCAGAAACTACTCATCAGTTCGTCTTCCCACTTACACAAACCCTTTGCTTTCTTCATAAAAACTCCTCACTGCTTCTAGTTGCTTTCCTCACACACTGTGTATTCGTAGCACCTTCCACAAAGTATTTCTTTCAACCCCATCATATGCTTTCTCCAGATTCAACCATGTCACAAACAAATCCCTTTCTCTACGTATTTCTCGCACAGATTCTTTATAATAAACACCTAATCCACACATTTCGTGAAGCCACATTGTTCCTCCCCAGTCCGAATCTCCGTTCATGTCTCCAACCTCTCAATCAACATCCCCCCATCATCCCCCCATACAATTTTCCAGGTATACTCAACAAGTTTATTCCTCTGAAATTCGAATATTCACTTTTGTCCCCTTTACATTTATACAACAGCACTATATTGCTTTTAACCAATCCTCATGCACTTCACTTAGACCCCTAAATACATGGAGAATCCTAACTTATCAGTCAACACACTCTCACCAACTTCTCTGAGAATATCAACTGCAATCACATCCACTCAAGTCGCCTTGCCACACATCACCTTAAGCATGGCTTTCACCGCTTCTTATCCTTTCACCAGACCACTCACCATGACTCTTTGTTTTGCATGCCTCCATGTCCCAAACACATGACACATCCGCCACCCTTTCATCTAACACATTCAACAGTCCTTCATAGTACCCACGCCATCACCTCTTCACATCCTATTTACCTGTTGTCACTTTCCCATCTATTCCCCTTACTAGTGCTCCCATTTTTGTTCGTCATTCACCTCTTTTCAAAATATCTTATCATTATCCCTGAAGTTTGCCAATACTCGCTCACTCCAACTCTCATTTGCCCTCTTTTTCAGCCCCTGCACCATCATCTTGACCTCTTCCAACTTCCTCTCGTACATCTCCTAATCACTCCCATTCCTTTTCTGTAGGCAACCCCCATGCGACTTTTTCCTCTAGAACCGTTTCTCATTTGCCCACCTCCCATCTCCCGCATTTTACACACTTCCCTCGCACATGCCAGCACTGCTTCCCCAAATACCTCCCATTCCTCACCCACTCCCCTAGCTTCGTTTCCTCTCACCTTTTGCCATTCTTCATCCAATCTCTTCTGGTTTCCCCTCGCACAAGCCTACTTTCCAACCCCACTCACATTCACTCCCCTTTTCCCATTCATATCATTTCCTCTCCCCCTAAAGCTCCTCCAAGCTTTCACCCCTCACCTCCACTAGGAAGTGATCACTCTGTCATTGTCGCTTTGTGTACTAATGACTATCACTAAATTGTAGCTAATTACGCGAGCCCAAGGATGTAGTAGCATAATGATCAGAGCGTCATAAGCATACACAAATAAATGCAAACAGCAACAGACCAGTGGGTCCTTTTGAGACTGTATGTGGTGGTGGAAGGGATCAGTGTGGTAAGAGTATAGGAGTAAACATATAAGTGGAGGAGAAATACTTGTTATTTCATATGTGACTAAGGAGGCGTAAATAATGCCAGTTGTGGATTTGAAGGATTTGTCGAGTGTATCTTTAAATTTATATATGGTGCTGCTGTCAAATGATTTTGTTGGTAGATTAATCCGTGATTATCTTAACAATCCTGTTGAAGAAAAAGAAATTCTCCTCATTCGAATCACAACGTTTGCCCACGAGTCTGTATCCATTACTACAAGTGGAATCAAACATATCTAGCATTAGACACCTGTTTAGATGAAGATGGCCATAGCCTTTGAAAACTAAATACCTGCATCAGATCACCTCTCAATCGTCTCTTTTCTAAGCTACATGAAGTCCTTTGGTCGGCTCCCACAGGATCTGTTTCTCAGTCTGGGAATGAATATGGTAAACCGACGCTGTAATTCCCTCCATTCTGTCTCTCTGCTTCCAAATAGGGTGACCAAAACTGAAGACAGTGTTCGAGACAGGGACGCAATAGGTTCTTGAACTCAAACTGGAATGCCCTGCTTACAAAAGGTAGAAATTTCTTCGTTTCTTTCCTCCTTCTGTGCACTGCTCACTTGCCTTTGGGTCACCAGAGATCGTTACAGTTATTTTTCCTCGTTTAGATTCTGTAAAACAACAGAATTCGTACCGTGTATTGTCTTTTCGTTTCTACCACTGACGTGTAAAAGTTTTTACTTAATGATGCATAGATTCATTTGCCGTATCAATTTTCCTACGTTATCTTGCAGCTGTAGACATTCAGTTTCATCTGTAGCTCTATTACCCAGCTAAGTATCGTCTGCAGATTTGGATATATTACAACGTATTCCATTATCGGTGTCAGTGATATACAATAGAAAGAGAACCGGGCCCAAGACTGATCCCTGTGGCACACCACTTGTTACGTCTAACCATTCTGTGTTTACTGCCAGTCAACCAGTTTCCTAACCACAGAAGTATAACCCCATCTATACCATGTGACTCAACTTTTGTTCGTAACCTTTGATGTGAAACTCTATCGCATGTTTGTTGGAAATCTAGATAGATGACGTCATTCGCTTTACTTTCACCCCACGTTTTGATCATATCCTATAGGTAATCAAGCGCATTTTTCAGATATGAACAATTTTGCCAAAAACCATGTAGCCATTCGCTGAATTGTGATCTCTAAATGATCTATAATTTTGTCTTTCATGATGCGTTTTCGTAAGCTTTTCAAACCCTGAATGTCAAGCTAAGTGAGTGATATTTCATGGCCAGGGATTTCTTACATGTTTCCGAACATGTAACAAAATGTTTTCCTCCGCTAGCTAAAGGGACGGGATCTGGAACCTGAGCTGTGCCTACAGTGGCAAATTCGGATGACGGAAGATAATCTTAAAGATCTTTTGCCACAAGTCCTTGATCTTAAACCAAGGCTCCGTTTTCTGCCATGAGCGGATGAAAGGAAAATGGGTCTCCTCCCCATTATGGAAACCTGTTACGAGATCTTCTTGATCCTTGGCCCAGCTGGATGGCTTAGCCTGATGTAGGGAAGCTAAAAGGGTAGAAAACCCTACGTAGTTTACGCCTGAATTTCTAGAGAGAAAATAGGAATTCTTTTTAGTAACTTTTGCCCACCCTTGTATGCGTAACTCTTCACTTTTAAGGACATATCACAGAGATTTGTTCATAATGAATTTGAATGTCGGTTTAGAATATTTTTTATCATTTTGTTAACTACTCACAACGACGTGACCGTCAGTCTATGAGCTGTAAGTATCGGGTGGTTATCGTGCATCACCCGGGGCTGGGGATCACCCAGATGGCAACACTGGCGGGCGCCATGACACCTAACGATGACGACATCAATGACGTCATGTAAACAAGGCTTCTCTAAGGTCTGCAGGTTAAGTAGACACATTATGGAGCTGTAAGTCTTTAACTTTAGGCCATTTTGACTTTTTTTTTTTCCCCCGTAGAATCTTTCATGATGTTCTAATTCTCGGCGGCTAACCGTTGCTCAGGCTTAAGGATATTCCATATCCCTGTGGGAGCAGGGAAAAAAAGCCAGCCTCTTAACCCGTGCCCGTAATGGAGTGACGACCGCGCCAACTTGCACAATTAGAGCCGCAGAAAAATTGCTAATGAGCAAACTTGTGATCACGAGGGGCTAATGAGCGAGCGAGCGGCGCCCCAGAGGCCCCCTCCCGGTCCCGAGGCATTATCGTACGCATCCCGGTTGTTGTCGTGCCTCCCCCCCAAAATGTCGTACGCTGCCGGACGGGCAGCAATCACTCTCGCTTCAGCGGCGCACGATCACTCCCATATCTATCGTGGTAGGGGAATAAAGAGGGTCTAAATACGACACCTCGTCACTCCGAATCGACACTTGTATCACCAGAATCACAGGAAGATGGCGGGAAGAGCCGACCCACCCACCCACCCACCCACCCACCCCAGAGGGCGAAGCCGCTGCCTGAGGTGTCACCGGTAATCAACGACATCTTTAACGGATACATTACCAAGCAAACAAGACGGGGCGCGGATACAGAGAGCGCGGCGGTAGCCGAGGGAGGGGCGGAAGGAGGCTCAGCACTGTGGAGGATTGGGGGAGGAGGGGTTTGTTGGTCGGGGTGGTCCCCATTCCCCCCCCCCCTGGAAAGTATCGTACGCCTTGGTTGATATTTTTAACTCTGGCAGCAAGCCGTCATGGCCGACTGGCGGGTCGCGGGCACCAGCCGCGGCCGGGGATTCTCTGGCGTCGTGATCTGCTCGCTGGTTCTAGATATTTCACTCGTTGTATTATACATCACATTATATAGATATTGGTGTTACCGGACTCCTCCTGCAAGAGGTGAGAGACCGCGAGTGAAAAGTCAGTGCTGGCGAGGCTGTTGTTTTATCTCTGGGAATACAGTCTCGTGAAAAGAGCTTCCAAACTCCAAAGGATTCCATCATTACCCTGCGACTGGAAGTAGCGCAATCTTAGGCCTGCAGGATGACCTGGTGAATACTTAAGGGTCCGGCAATAGTCGTAAACAGATAGATAAATACATATTATACTTCCATTATTGAGATAGTATGACAAAATGCTTTGTAATATGCCTCAGTAACACATGCTAGTGGGGAGAGTCGCCCCCAGCAAGTGGGGATCAGTCATCCCCGGCAAGTAGGTGGCAGACACCCCCCCCCCCAGCAAGTGAGGGGGGGAGGGGAAGGGAGGGAGAGAGGGGTGTGTAGTCACCCTTTAAGACATATCTCTTGGTTTCATCCTTCTGCTTCACGCTCGCTATCTTCCCCGTCTTCTTCAAAATGTTCATCTTATTCTCTTACGGTGTCTTTCCACAAGACAATATCGGTCTCTCAACGTCCGCTCTCTTGAGACTTATATACGGTTCATGATTCTGTCTCTCTCTCTCTCTCTCTCTCTCTCTCTCTCTCTCTCTCTCTCTCCCATCTCACCACCCCTACATCCTCCCTCTCACACACACCCCACAGCTTCAACCCCCCCCCTCCTCCCATCCACGCATATTTTCCCCCCTCCCTCCTTTTCCCCTCCTTTTCCCCCTCCCCCCCACCCCTCCCTCCCCATATACCCCCCCCTCCCGATGACAACTTCCGGCGTCACTGCAGGTGAAGGGGTGCTCGGATGGGGGCGCTTCCCCACCCCACCCCTCCTCCTCAATCTTCCGTTCGTCTCCAGCTAAGGCAACCGGTGGGCTTAGCTGTATGGGGCGGTTTGTGGTGGGGGCTTAGCTTTATGGGGTGGTGTGTGGGAGTCTCAGCTGTATGGGGTGGTTTGTGGTGGGGGCTTAGCTTTGTGGAGTGGCGTGTGGTGGAGCCTAGCTTTATGGAGTGGTGTGTGTTGGGTCTTTAGCTTTATGGGGTGGTTTGTGTTGGGGGGGCTTAGTTTTATGGGGTAGTGTGCTGTGAGAGCTTAGCTTTTTGGTTTGGTGTGTGGTGGGTCTTTACCTTTATGGGGTGGAGTGCGGTGATTATGGGGGATTGGTTTTGTGAACGCAGATGATGGGGGAAGGCCCCCCATTACCTCAGTAATGAGGCGGTGGGGGTAGAACATGTGTCTTGACATTATGGGGGTTTTTGTGTAAGAGGCCAATCCTACAGTTCTCCAATGACGATTGCGGCTCCCATATTAATGGGGAAGCTCCCCATTAAGGAGGTGGGTAAGGTCACTCTAATGGAACCTTGTCATCAAGATGTTACTTACACCTGGCTTTGTCCCGGCTTTGTGGGGCAGGGGAGGGAGGGGGGGAGGGGGAGAGAGCAAAGGATCCTCGGTAAGCCTGAAGTACCATGGAATAGGGAGGGGAGGGAGGAGGAAGAGGGGAAGGGGAAGAAGGGGGAATATTAAGAGGGAGGGGAGGGGGGGCTGTACATCAAAGGGAATAAAACACAAAAAAACACTCTGTGTGTGTGTGTGTGTGTGTGTGTGTATGTATATGTGAGTGTGTGTGTGTGTGTGTCTGTGTGTGTGTGTGTGTGTGTGTAAGTGATTTTCCCTGCGCGCACTCGTGGTAACATTCATTGTTTCCCCATTTCAGTAGATCCACATATTATCATTTATTAAACTTTTAGCATACTTGAGATTCGTCATCATCTCGATCTCCAGGTCGTTTAGGGAGAGACAGAGAGAGAGAAGGCTGAAGCCACACCCTGTTAAATGCTTTGTCGTGGACCACGGTCCAAAGATTTGACCCAAATATCCCTGAGAATGGAAGACGCTTCAGCCTAATTACACTCTTAGCACTTTTAAATGTCGGCAACCACTCCTCAATGCACAAAATAAATTTCCAAACACTGGCCGGTCTCCCAGGTCGTAGCGAGAAGAGATAAACACCGCTAGTCCCTCAATAACCCTATCCAATCATCGTATGGACTTTCATCCAACAGTTGAAGAGGACCCTTTCATGCACTCTGCCACCTTCATGGCCTACCAAACAGAGATCCCTCGTCCCATAGTTGCAGTTCGGCACTATGGCTACACTGAGCCCTCCCGTGCTCACACACACTCCTGTAGAGAAAGTCCGCTACAGCGTGTGACCGCAGAGTATGGTGTCCGCTACAACGAGTGACCGCTATAGAGAAAGCCCCCCCCCCATAACGGGTTACCGCAGTATATAACGTCCCATTTAGCGAGTGGCCGCAATAGATGGGAAGTTCGTTATGAGCAGAACGCCAGGGAAACCTTAGATGTAGGAGGCAGTATTTCAGTGCTGGCTTCAGAAACCTGAAATGCCAGGCGACTGTCTTACTGTCAGAGATACATAGCTCTTCAGAACCGTATAGACGCCTGTCTGTTGATAATCAGATCTATTCTAACACTATCCAAAGCTATAGTATTTATAGAATTAGTATCTATCTCTAATTCGTAATATATCTACATATACTTATAATTCTTATTTATTCCAAGTCATGGCTTGCAATTTGATGGGTTCAGATACAAAGGAGGTATTTTGTGTATGGGGGTAAGTGGAGTGGAATCGGCTGGTCACACTTACAAATGGCGTGTAAAGTAACAAGTGAGATGTACTTATATAAGTGTGGTGGTCTGTGGGTCACCTCAGCACACAAGGCCTTAGTTGAACGTGTGTCTTACTGATTCACCGGAGGACACTAGGAGTGGTGTTGATATAGATAGATAGATTACTAGATAGATAGATAGATAAATAGGCAGGTAATAAGAAAGTAGATAGATAACTAGGTAGGTAGATAGATAGATAGGTACTCAGATAGCTAGATAGGTAGGTAGATAGATAGGTACTTAGACAGGTAGGTAGATAGATAGATAGACAGGCATATAGGTAAATAGGTAGGTAGATAGACTGCATGATAGATGGATACGGATAAAAGGTAGATAGATGAATATGTACAGATGGATTTTCTGAAAGTTAAGACCTCGTCAAAATCTTCTCGTCAGCTAAAGAAAATTCTTTGATATCGTCACGTTTACCACTGTATACAGCTGTTCGCCTCGCCTCCTGGGTAAGTAAAGTCCAGGGGGAAAGTCTCCTCTCCTCCCCTCTTCCCCCTCCCCTCTCCCCCCCCCTCTCTCTCTCTCTCTCCCCGCCGTGACTAGTGCCCTCCCTTTTCCTGCAGTGGTAGCCCTCCTCCTCCTCCTAAGCTCCCTTCCTTTCCCCCTCCCCAACAAATCCCCCCCTCCCGTTCCCCCTTCACCCCTCCCCTTCCATTTCCC
>JAYMFT010153219.1:0-12575 GCA_038088735.1 Panulirus argus
TATATATATATATTCCATGCTTTCTCATTTTTCTATATTCAAATAAGGTTTTCCACACAAAACCCCTCCATCGTATTTCTGAATGACGTTATTATGGGATAAGATGGTAATTGTCAAAAAATAATGTTAAGGTGCAAGGAAGGTCATTTTTAAGGCTGCCCAAGGGAGCTTTCGTTGGATGACAGTTTGAACATAAATGTATCATAGTGTAGGTGCTGAGGTCATGTCCATGACCAGTCAAATATATACATGACTGCTGAGGATGCTCTTATAGGTTCCAACTTATTGAGTCATGGACCCTGGGTAGTGCTCGGAGGGCCAGAAACCACCAGGTGAAGGGTGGACTGGTTCCGGACCTTCAGCAACTCTATTCCAACCTCCAGGGGCGCCAGCTGCTGGTCACCACAAATAATAACAGACCATTCTTCACCATCAAAGAACAGGAGAATGGCACTGTCATACCCATTTCTGGTGTCGACTACAGACTTATCAACACCCTTAGCGACACACTCAACTTCACGTTAGTACAGTCAGCCCACGATGAGCACTGTTTGTAGTGACTTGTGTCGATTAGTTGTATTTTCAGTGATCTGTTCTCTGTCATAGTTTTGCTGTACAGTTTGTGAGTGAAAATGTCTCACACTTAATTAACCGTTATGAACAGATGACAGAATCATAATGGATTCTTTATTATATATATATATATATATATATATATATATATATATATATATATATATATATATATATATCGAAAAAAGTTAGCATTAGAATACCATATTTTGGACGGTGGATTGTGCATGATGAATGGCTGTGATTTATTTTGACAGGTACCGCATTATACGACCCCCAGACGGCAAGTGGGGTGGGCCCCAGCCAGACAACACCATTACAGGCCTAATAGGGCAGGTTGCCAGGCATGAAGCTCACGTCACACTCTGTGAGCTCACAATCACAAGTATGTTCTTTCCATAGGTTCATGGTGAAATGATCACAAGTAATTAGTCTCAGTATTCCAGACTTATTTTTCAATAATTTCTTTTAGTACGGAGTGAACTGCACTGAGATGCAGTCCTCTCCAAGTTAATTATGTTTCATCTTTCAAAATGTATTTATCATTGTATCCCATTAATTTTTTAGGTACTATTGGACTCAGTCTGCTTGTGGTTACACCGCAAGTTATAAGTCACCTTCAGTAAGACTTTATCAGTTGATGAAAGATTACGATCTCCCTGCTTCAGATTGTAATACATTATCGAAGCCGCGGGAGTCCTATCAATTTGGTCCTGGGTTATCTATAATATTAACAATTGTATATCAAAAAATGTTACTGCTGTATTGCCGTTCTCTTGATTGAAGTTTAGTAAGGTAGACTTATAGACGAGGATATAAAATATTTTATACTAGGTGTGAGGTCCAGGTCAAAACAAAACAGTAGTATTGCATTTTGCCTCTCCCGTACTACAGTACGAGAGAGGTCATCAACCAAAGGCGTATTTTGTATTACAGAACCAATAAGATTATTGATTTCGTCACAAAATGATTTGGCAGCCAAACAACCAACACTTTATAAGTACATATAACAAGTAAATTTATATATTATTAGATATTTGCATATCTTTTCCATTTCTCACCGTTATTATGATGGATATGTTTTCTGTTAAGAAGGGTGTTGGTACAGAAGTTGTAAATCATATGTCTGATTGATTAACTCTGTTGTCATTCCTGCAAAGTTTGGAGCAGTCCTCAGCCTTTGTTACTTGATTTCTGTACTTTACAGTATTTTCATTCAATTCAGTCCTTTTTTTGTTCTTTTCCATTTACCAGTACTTTGCAAAGTAAAAAAAAAAATTAACTTAAGACTTATCCACTACCTATTATTGTTTGAAACCAGTGAAATATCACCATGTGCTTTGTTTCATTTTCTTCATTAACTGCTTAGATTAGTCAAATGACTTGTACCTAAATATATAGTCCATTCCTTCAATTTATTCAACCACATTTTACCTACTTCTGCTCTTCTAGGTAGTCGAGAGACCGTAGTGGATTTCACAGTACCCTACTACATGGAATCCACCACACTGGTGTCACCTGCTCCTAAGAAAAAGAATCGATCCTTTGCAGTCTTCTCTCCCTTCACCCTCGAGGTAAGGAACTTGATCAAACATACATTGTGCATTAACAAACATATAGATTAGCATTACCATGAGAAAAGTGAAAAATTCATGAATTGATTATTATCTGTCACAAATATTGTTGTGACTGTACCATAGCAAGTGATGGACCCACTACTGTATTTGCTGACTTAAGTTATAATCACTAAAGGGCACAATGGGTGTGGAGATGTCACATTACCTGCTAACTAAAGTTCTAGTTACCACTTGCCCCACCACATGTGGGCCCACTGATCTTGCTAACTTAAGTTATAAAACCACTGCTTCATCTAGTATTTATGGCTGTCTTCTTGGTGATGGTGGCAGTGATCTCACCAATTTACTTAGACATATGTTATAGTCAGGACTTAACCAGCAGATTTGATGAGTACTATCCTGGTGATGGTGTAACTGAACTTGCTGCTATACCTCCTGTTTAGTGTTATAATCAACACTTGCCTCAGCAGGTGTGACGGTATCCTAATGTAAGTGGGCCTGCAGCTGTACCTGGTTATCCATGTCATAGTAATTTTTCCAGCAGATGTGATTGTTTATCTTACTGACAACAGTGCTAGTAAACCTGCTGCTCTACCTGCTGACCTATAGTATAGTCACCACTTGCTGTAATTCCCTCAACAGGTGTGGTTGTGTATCTGCCTAGTGACTGTGCTGGTGGGACCTATACTTTACTTGGTGACTCGTCTGCTGGTGGTGTATTTTGGGGAGGAAGACAGTATCCACTTCTCCATGCAAAGCCTCAGCTTTAACATGTACAGAAACTTGATGGTTCAGAACAATCTCATTCAGTCCCATCATTGGTCCCTCCGCTTTATCTTCTTCTGCTGGTACCTCTTTTCCTTCTATGTATATGGTGAGAATGGTTTATACAGTCTGAAAGACTGTGTACAGTGTTGTTCCTTAAAGCCTAAAAGTCAACTGAAATATTTGGGCCATCACTTTGAAAACAGAATGTTTCTTTTGGATATTGATATTGATGTTATTGTGTACCTCTAGGATACCTTTTCTGAGGGTTTTATAGCATTAAGAATACACTCCAGACAGGAACAAACAGTTGTGAAAAAAAGATCATGGAGCAATCCATAGTTTCAGGATGATGCTTTACATGTGTCCAACATGGAAAGAGATTCATAGTGAAGGAAAATGTCAAAGATCTTTCCTGGAATTTGAAGACCTCATTGAAAAAATTATACTATTAAGTTCAGTAATGAGCAGTATGAATAATGAGAACTTTTCTTACAAGAGAAAGCTGATAGTGAATATTTTCACTGCATATATAAAAAGTAGAACTGAATGTAGCTACTGTAGTGTGGTTACCAGTTAAGAAAGCTAAGATTAATAAGAGAGAGAAAGAGAATTAAAGTAGAAAATTAGATTTAGTGTATATATACTATACACACCAAAAGGAAGTAAAGATATATGGTCTTCTATTGTAATTTGTGAATAACAGATTGCAGGAATCAAGAAAAATTATCCTAACATTAAAAGCTTCATAAATGAGAAGAAACAAATTAGAGCTGCATGAATTTTGAAGAATACTTGAAAAAGACAACAAACAATAAACCAGCTAGAAAACTGTAGAGACTGCTCATTGTTTTAACTAGTGTGATTAGCAGTATCCTGGTATTATTGATAAAAACTTCAAAAGAAAACAGGACAAATGGCTTAAAGCATTTCTAGATGAAACTATGATAGACATGGCAGCATAAAATGACATTACTGTATTGTGAAACGAGGAAGAAGTGGCATGATTGCTGCATGTTAGTCATGCCTTAAGAAAAATCTTGTTATAACTACTCATAGATAGGTACACTCTCTTTCTGTGCAGTGAGCACATCATGCTAGCCCTGCCATTTTGGTTTAATCATGTCATAAGGACTCATAATTACTAGATGCTGGTTTTCTCTCATCTGTGTATCTATTTTTTACTGTAGACTTACGTACATGCATGACATATTGGTTTTTTATTAATTTTAATCTTAATTTTGATATCCACCTCAAGCAATGTACTCAGGGACACTGACATCAGTGCTCGCCATCCCAGCTTTTGAGAAACCCATTGATTCCCTACATGAGCTTGCACAGGCTCATGATGATGGCTACACAATCAGCACCACAAGAGACACCAGCTTTGAAGCAGCCTTGAAGGTCATTTTTGAAAGCTTCAGTCAAAGTTTAGTAACACTAAATAAGTAATAGCCTCAGTTTAGGTGTAGCATAGTCTGATTTTTGGATTTACACTATTTACTATAAACTTATATAGGAGTGTTATTTGTTACTTTTGAAATTACCTAAAAGAACTGCACCCCATGCATTATCATATGAATAGAATTCAATTATTTCTTAAGGTAAATTAAGATCAGTGTGTGACTGAAAAATTTCATTGAACATAACACTCATCAATGAGAAACTTCACCTCAGAAAAACAAGTCACATATGACATAGTGGATTTCATGAAATGTTCTGTGTTTTATACAACACTTTCTGTTTACCTCACATTAAAACTTGTCCTTGCAGGTAGGGTGAAATCAGTTAATGATATTATGGTAAATTAGTCTGTTCTAAGATATAGAGATCATATGGAATGTGCAGGAATGAGAAAACACGTCATGATGCCATTCATTAGTGGCCAGACTTTGTGTGTACTTGTAGATGAAAGTAAAATATGCAAATTTTGAGTGTACTGAACATATGATAAACATTAAAAGCAAATGATTTTCTAACCAAATTGTAATAATTCATATTATGATAAATTGAAATTGTAGAGTAGAAAATTACTGAAAACAGTACATTTAGCAATATTGGTTTCCTCAGTTCATCACATGTCACTTTTTATGTAGTTCAGGAAATTTGTGCCTTAACAAAATTATGAATTAGCTAAATATGAATACCAGAAGTATAAATGATTTACCAACATGTATGACTAAAACTTTTGATATTATAAGTTCCTAAGATGCAAGTTTATCACATGAAATCCTGCTCTTTCTATTCTTCTAAGTGAGCAGTAAAATATATTTGGCTGTTGATTTCCTTATCTGCCTCAGTTTTCAATCAGTGTACAAGCACAACAATATCTGTCTTCTGATGTTTATCACATACACCAGTGTGCCCTAGCTCTATGTTTAGAGGAATGTTGATGTGTACTTGTACTTTAACTATATTAGTCCCATCCAATAAGTATAAATACATATAGGATGACTGTTTCATTTACATATATCTTTGTATACTCTTTTTGGACTACCTTATACAGACTTCATGTACTTTCAAGTTGAACAGACATTTACAATTTAATTTGTGACTGAAATCAATAAACATAAAACAGATGTAACACTGTAGTATTTTTCAGGCTGCAAAAAGTGGAATTTACTATGAGGTGTGGCAGCTTTTTGACCATGAGAACCCAGAGCAGAGCTTCCTGCTTAACCCAGAGATTGGCTTCAGAATGGTGAGGCAGTCAAGTATCCAGAGGCCACATGCACTTACTGCACACACAAATGCACACAAGTATGCGCACACATACACACAAAATGAATGGTCTGAGGAATGTAGAAATGAATCAACCAAAAGGAAATGTTATCACAGAGCAACAGAGGCCAGAATAATTTGAAAGAACTGTAGTCACATTCTTTTGATTCCTGATTGACTTTGAATGCCCACTTAACTGTATTAATGGAAGGGATATGTATGGGTATATGTAAATATATGACAATGATTATGCAAATGGAAACAAAATTATTTCGAAAATATCTGAAAACTAATCCATCTCTGGAGTGTTGAAAGGGTACTTTAGCTTATGCAAGAAATTATTCCAGCCTTAAGATTCATAAGATGGAAAAATAGTCATTATGTAAGGGTTATAAACATATACAAATAATGTTCTATGCAGTTACTTAATCTCTCTTCTTGCAGGTCAGGGATAAAAAGTATGTGTTCATCAATGCTCAGCTCAATTCTAAGATGAAGGCTGCCCAGTATGGACGAGAATATTACCACATTGCCCGCCATACCTTCCTACCCCAGTGTTACGGTATTGCCTGCAGTAGTGGCTCACCCTTCAAGGATGTCTTCAGCAGTATGTGAGCACCCTTACATTCTCAGTACATAAAATCTGAGCCTCTTGGTATTTCTTAAAACTGCAATCTATTTTCTCAGAACTTCACTGACTTGGACTCATTAGAGGCAGAGTTCAGTTGATTAATTATTATTCCTGTGCCTCTGAATTCTGACTCTGTTACTAGTTTAAGAATTACACAAGAAACACCGCAAAATATTTTAAGAGTGAAAGTGACTTTTTTGTCGATACTATCGTTTTCTGTATTACATGGTGAATATTTTTTCAAAGTTAGATTCCTTTTTCTATATAAGTGTGTTCAGTGATGTGCTAGTATGGCATGTTTTCCTGCACTTATTTTAAAACTTGTTTCCATGTTTCTCTTTCTACCCATGTAAATTCAGGTGTTTCAAGTCAGTGTCCTTCTGTCTTACACAATATCCCTCTAGGTGTGTGAAAAGCAACTGGCCAGTAGTCACTTACCAGTTTTTTTGGTTTAGGCCTAAGTTGTATTTAGTTGACAGGAGATCTGAGCCATATACTTAAATGCAAATCTAATGTTAACTAGTAAACAATTTGCCTTCTTGACAAGTCTCTTCATGTGGTGTTCTATAAAAAAACCTGCTGGCAGCAGCTGTTCCTTTGATAGGCAAAATAAGTATGAAAGGATTATACATGCCCCATTGGAAAATGGATCAAGAATTTATTCTCTGCTAAAAGAAAAATACCAAAGATATTAATTAAAAGAATCCAGCCAAGAGAAGACTGACAAATATTTTTCATGCTAACGTTAGGATGACCAACTAATGGTGGCAAATCATATTGAAAATGTTAAATAATTTTAAGGCATTAGCTCTTTAAAGAGGATGTCAAAAACATGGATAATAAACGGTTGAAGTCACGAACAACATCGTTTTCGAATGAAGCCCTTTCATTATTTCTTTGTTTTGTAGCAAATATAAAGTGCTAATGCCTTAAAATTACTTAAATTTTCATGTTCCCTATTTCTAACTTGATTATGCAGAAGAACAGGTCTGAATATAAACTGTGAACACACTTAATGTGAATAAATGGAATGCGACACGGACATTGTATATAAAACAATCAGCCGCCTTAACTATGGAAGAGGGGCATGGCTTCCTTGCCAACTTATCATAGGGTGACTGTAACAACTGTGCAGCAGCAAGGAAATTTAAGGTATCCAAAAAAATGGTAGAGACTGGAGGAAGCTTTCTGCACAACTTCAACATATGCCATAAAACAAATATGTTAACATAGGAAAGTGTAACAAGAGGTCACAGTTGGAAATTGAAGTTGCAAAGTATGTCAATGAAAACCAACAGAATGGATATAGTGTTTCTTGAGGATCAGTTTGAATCGTTGCCATGAAATCAGCAAGGAAATCAGGCATCACAGACTTTAAGGCGAGTCATGGTTGATGCACAAGATTTATGAAAAAAATGATTTTGTACCGAGATGGAGAACAAAAATATCACAGCACCTTCCACAAGAACTTGATTACGGTAAATATTTTTCATGTCTGAAGCTAAACATTGCTCCAAGCCCATCCCATCAGGAGCAGATTTCAACCTAATGAAACTATTACCTATGTATAGGTCGACCCCCTAAATTTTCCTAAAATTTTGGTCGTAAAAACTCAACTCAAACTATACATGAGTATATACGGTATATACAGGCAGACAGGTAGATTCATAAATTTACTTATACTGTTGCAATGAATTTAATCAATATAATAAGAATGATCTTTATTAAGATATCAATTAAAGGTTAAAAGCTGAAGATACCACTACATTAAAAGAACAAAAATAAGTAGGTTTTCTGGCTCCCCCCCACAATGGATATTTAGAAAAGTAAAATAAAAAAATGTGGATAGATTGTAACAGTTGAAAGTATCTTTATACACATCCATACTTGTATGACACATATTAGTTATTTTAGATGTGCTGTTATGAATTTGAATGACTGGTAAGATAATTTCTGTGTTTCACTTTGTATCCAATTTTGTTCATTTTCCAGTCTGATCCGGCTGGTAGAGGCAGGATTGGTGTACAAGTGGGCATATGATGAGGTGAACAAAGCCTCCCCAAACTTCTCTGTATCTGGTCTCACTGGGCCCATAGCTATTAATCTTCAGCACCTTCAGGTACTACCTCAGTTGATCTCTCTTTTTCTCTAAAGGCCTGCATGGGATAAGCAGAGAAACATTTGAAATGAATAAAGTTAAATGGCTAAAGATATATTTACAGCATATATTCAGATACAGCCAGACTAATTATGTACTATGTTGAGTTAAAGACATTTTTCTGCATTATCTAATAACTATAGTAAAAATTTCATTCTGTATATGATAATGTACAAGCATCTTTATGTTTCTGGATATTAAGAGTGTAGCTTAGAATGAGCAGAGCTATGTATATCACAATGGATACTAGGTGGTTTTATATGTTAAAGTTTCATATAAGGTAGATTTGCATTTTCAGACTGCATTCTTTTTTTATTATCATTAATATTATTGTTATTATTCTTTTAAACCAACAGTATGCAGTACTAATAAAGTGAATTTGTATTTTCAGGCTGCATTCTTCATATTACTGCTGGGTTTCACATTATCAGCAATAGTTTTGGGTGTGGAGATTGTAGCAATTAGATGGTGCCACGGCATCAAGACAAGATAGAAAAAGTAAATAAAGTTATTGTTTACATAGCTATGTACTGGGTAACTTTTCTTGCACAGTGAGCACCTGGAATTGCCTAATTTATTTCTGATGGTAATTTAATTATGTGATGTGTTTTGTTAGGTTAGTATAAGCTTTGTCATGGAAGACAAAGCAATACGTCAGACTAACTTCATATCTCGAGGAAATATTTAGATTTACTGAAATCTGCATGAGGTTTATAGAATACTTTTTTCAGTGCTTCACCTTTTACATAATGTTTAAGAAACCTTGTCTGTTCATTTGTGGCATATGTTTTGGAAACTTTATCATACAGCCTTTCATTGATACAGTGAAAAGAATACAATGCCATTTAACAAAAACTATATTTATAGTGGATCCAATGATGCAAAGCATATTTTGTCTCTAATTAGAAACCTATTTCAGGTTGTGATTCAGGTCACGGAGCATCCTCAATCATCAAGTCAGTCAACCAGAAGGTCACTGTTTAGCAAGAAAATTCCATTTGTTCGAATTGGATGATTGTTACTAGCAGTATCTTGTAGAAGTATTTGAAACTACTTTGTTGCATTTATTATAATTTGAGCAAGGGTTACAGATATAAATGTAAGCGTCCTCATGTAAACGACAATTGGCAAAATCATGTCTTCACAGATTATTCGTATCTTACGTGGTAACCATAAGATTGTATCAGATTTCTTGTCATAACCTGATGGCAAGCCGAAGTTTCCAAGGCTCTGATGATCAAGACATCATTTTTGGGTCATTAGATATATAGTAAGCCAAAAGAGATAATTATTTGTTACACAATCAGTACTCCCGCCTTAGCAAGGTAGCACTAGGAATAGATGAACAATAACCTAATTTTCACACATCTACTCTTTGACTGTCATGTAAATGCACTGAAACCAGGGCCTGCTATCCACAGCTAAGCCCCACAGACTATTCCATGGTTTACTTTGACTGCTTCATATGCTGTGGGTTATAATACAGTGGCTCAAAAAGATTAAAGAGTAAGATGTTACTGAAAAGTAACTATTATAGGCTTTATACACATTTACCCAATTGCCTGATCCCACCACAAGTTTAGAGCACCTTAGCATGAGTAAAGAGTTAAAAGTTAAGATAAATTGATGCTATGGTCAGATGCTTATGTTCTTCAGTGTAGATAAATGCAAGGTGTGTGTGATGTGAGTTTAGGAGTAAATAAAATCACTATGAAATTGCTTGGTTATTAAACCCTTATTAAGCATGATAGTACGACCCATGTGTGATCCAGGGTCAGAGGTATGGACATCATACCAAGGGTCATACCATCGTGTCAATGGTTCATACTAATGTCCTAAAGAGGTTGAAGGAAGGAATTTTCTTTTAAGTGGTGTAAGCAGGTGTTGCAGACCACACGTCCGGTAGTTGTGCAGTTGGACATAGTTAATTGGTAGTTATCAGCATAGGATGTGCAATGGTCGGCTGTTGCCGATGCCCATATGTGGAAAACAGCTGGAACTATCCAAAGGAAGGGAGTAGATCTGGGATGTCTGCTTGAAGAGGTAATAAGAAATTGTTCGAGATGTAGCTGGTTTATTTGCATTAGATAGGCTAATTTGTGATGTACTGGTGATGGCAGAGCTGATATTGGCTTACTGTGTGGCGATGTCAGTATTCTGGTCAAGTCCTTCCTTCCATCCTGTCTTGTCGTTCAGCCTGTTAACCACTCGCCGGCCGGCCATACCTGTCTTGGCCTGACACCTGGCCAGGCGGGCACGAGCCAAGCCATGACTCGTACTGATGATTATAATGATCACGATGCAATTAGCAGCAGCCGCCGGCAGGCCGGGCCAACCGTCTCCCAGGCTGGCGCGCTTCCTTCCACAAACACCAATTACGCGCCAAGGGTAGCCACCCTGCCCTCCCTCACCCCGTGTCTCCACCCGCCAGTACTCCCTTCTTGTTCTCACCGCCTGTGATTATACGTTATTTACTACATATATGAAGGTGTTTATATCATGGCAATAGGCGGCGGCGGTGTACATACGAGTTTTGTCTTTTGGTTCGAAATTAAAAGCATCTTATTAACACTACGTCCAGGGATGAAGACGTTTTTATTATTGTTTCCCTCTCGCCTCACTCCCTCACCTCAAGGTTCCCCAAACACCCACCCCCTTACCCCTTCCTCACGTGGGGATGGTCATCCTGGACGTCTCATCTGTGGAGTTACCGGTCAGGAAGTTGGTATTGTCCTAAGACTCAGGTGTGCCATCCAACGAACTGGTCGCATGGCGCGGGAAGACATACCCAGCTACCTTGCCTGTCCACGCCTTACTGTCAACATGTACAGTTAATGCTGTATTTTGTTATGTAGTACAGTAGATGGCTAGTAATGTATTTAATCTCAAAGGATATGTGTTTTTTCGTAGCTATATCGTTTAGCGTAGTAGCTTAAAATTCGTTTTCTAACAGTTCGGGATATGTTTGTAATTTGGAAAATGGGACAGGATTTGGTAACTTAGACAAGGCGTAGGCTACAGATGTTTCCTGTACCTAATATATTCACTTGGGCACGTGTGTGTGTGTGAGGCTAGGGCGTCACATTAGCCAGATGACGCTCCAGTCCCGGTCGGCGCAAGAGGGAGTGAGTGGGTTATCTCGCAGCACAGTCCGTCATATTCATCTCCACTTCCCATGCGACTTTGGCCAGTCGCCTGTAGAGTTTGATATATTGTATGTTTCTTTGCCTTGATTAATTCAAGTAATGCTGTTAGTGTAGCGAGGCTGAGATTTTTTTTTTTTAATAAATGGAGAAGGAAGGTTCATAGCCCTAGATGTATGTTTTAAATGATAATGCTGAGGAGTGATGATACATAAGATTACATTAAATTGGACTCTATTCAGTACTGACATTTGTCTGTATTAATAAATAACTGATAAGATGTAATACGATTATCAGCTATATACAGTGACTCCAAGGTTCCTTTCACATCTCTGTAAAACGTGACAATATAATAACTTGGGCATGGTGTTGGTTACTGATGTGTTTGCTTTTACGGTATATTTTTGGTAGACTCCTTAGTCTATATTTGCGGTTTAATATTAAGAAAACCCCGTGTGGGACAAATTCATCCCCCTCCGTTAAGTGCCCTTTAAATGGGTATCAGTTTCATCCAGAAACATTTACTATGGATTTCAGAGACATTGCAAGCTCGTTTTTTGGGAATAACTGTGTAACGAACACTCGTATCAGTACGAAGGTTCGCTAGAGTGAATAACACACAGTGTCCTAATCTATAAGAGTATCATGAATCACTAATTGTAAAGTATAAAAACACTTGTGCCTATACCAAGAGGCATAAGCTGGATTTGCCAGACATGGAAACGAACACAAATAGTGACGCATTGTCTGTGACGTATGATAAGCTCCACCTTCACTCTCCCTCCTCCTCCACATCCACCTCCCTCTTCTTTCGGTCGCCTTACTTTCCTCACCTGCCCTCCTCCAGCCCCCCCACGTCTCTCTCTTTCTTTTTTTCTCTCACACACGTGTAGAGAGATAGTCTGAATGAATGAGTGAGTTAGAGAGATGGAGTCTGAATAAATGAGTGAGTTATGTATTACGGTGACTGCAAGCTCGTATTTTGGAAATATCTTTGTAATGGGCAC
>JAYMFT010153230.1:0-12575 GCA_038088735.1 Panulirus argus
CTCTCTCTCTCTCTCTCTCTCTCTCTCTCTCTCTCTCTCTCTCTCTCTCTCTCTCTCTCTCTCTCTCACTGTTCACTGTTCACTTGTTCTGCAAGAGTTTCTTCCTCACCAATGCACAATTTCAAGACTAGTTATACTAGCTGACTGGGATTGATGTCGTTGTTCTGAGACAGCGGTCGGCTGTTGGTGGACCTCCGATCAAAGATCACCTCAAACACCATATCAACATTATACTTCTATCGTAACAGGTACTGTTGTCTTTTCATACTGTAGGTCTACTGAGCATAGGATGATTAAACAAATGCCTCAAAACACTGAATTTTACATAAGTATCTTGAATATCAAAAACTGAATGCTCACTGTGTGCAACAGTATTTCAAAACCCTCGCCTGATTCATAGTTCTCTTGCATTAACCTTTTGTTCAAAGTAAAGCTGTAAATCTAATATGTTTCCTTAGTCAGGGGAAAGAGTGGAAATTTATAAGATATAGATATGGATATATAATCAAATTCACCAACATAACGATGAGATGTATACCAAATGAAGTACATTATAGTATATTGACACTGAAATAGGTATAAACTATAGCGAATTTCAAAGGAAGAGATGAAATGGAAATGGAAATTTTTTTCCTTAGATAATAATAGGTATTCTTTATAGATGTTATGATTACTTATCAAACATACTATTAGTTACAAAGACACACACAGACACACACACACACACACACACACACCAACACACACATACACATGTCTTGAACACAGCTCGTGACCATAATCGACTTGTTCCAGTCAGAGATTGCTCAGACAGATATAAGAGCAATCCTACACCTGCCAACTTGAACTTCATGAAAAATCCACGAACAGATGCAAAGCTATGCAAGTAAACAGCTCAGTTTTCTGTTAGTCATGCTATGTGTTATTCAGCTGCTGTATTACTGTAAAAATTCATTGCTTAATGTTCAGTCAGGTTCTTAACATGTAAACCATACCATTTACTCTGTAAGCATCCCTATATATCTGCCAACTTAGCTATCTAAATGTACCTCATCCATAAGCTTATCCAAAGTGTGGACATATCCATCTCATCCCAGTCTTAAACTCCTGTATGATTAGTTAGCTGGTTACTGTCATGACCTCCCAGATCTGTAATATCTGTAATACTTCAACTGTGTATTTTCAGCCGAATGGCTGCGTGAATCCAATAAACCGCTATTTATCAATCTATTTATTTTTGTATACACGTAGCATATCAGTGACCACACTGGGATGAGAGGGACTTATTCAACCTCATTAGTAAATCTTATTTCACACAGACTAACATGGGTATTGAAAATATCACATGTAAAACACCACTTGGAAAATGTGACCATGTAATGCTTAAGTGTGATTATGTGGCAAAGGGGGAAGTAAAAAATGAAGAGATGAGACGGAACTTGAGGAGGAGATATAATCACGAAAACTACAATTTCTTTGGTAACATACGTAGGTAGATTAGGATATGGACTTTCGTTGACAGAAAGCAGGGTATAGCAGGATAAGAAAGAGAAACAAAGAAATTTTATGAAGAATATTGCGGACAAAGTAGTTGGTAATCCAAAACTTTCCCATAAATTGGTCAGAGGTAGATTAATGGTTAAGGGGCAGCTAATCAGATTAAGGTATTCAAGAAGAAAAAACACTTTAAGATGCTGCAAAGATATGTGAGGAACTAAATGACAAGTTCAAAACTATTTTCACTGTAGAATACACTATAGTCCTATCAAAGTGAGATGGATTTGGGAGAAGGATTTAGAAAACATTAAGATATCTAGAAAGGACCTTAACAGAATACTAAATGGTCTTGACCCATACAAGGCTCGTAGTCCTGATGAAATTTCGCTGGAGAAAGGCAAAGGGTTAGGGTAGTGGGAAAAGGCAAACGTCACTACCCATCTAAAGTAAAGGAGACAGGGACGAGACACTGAACTACAGACCAGTCTCCTTGACGAGTTTGTCTGTAAGGCGCTCAAAAAGATAAAAATCAGAAAGCATAAGGATGACATCCTACTGAGGAAGTACCTAAATGTTAAGCAGCACGGTTTTAGGGAAAGGAGGTCATGTGTAGCGAACCTCTTAGATTTCTTTTGTCTTAAACAAAAATAAGGCTGGGAAAATTATTTTCATCTTGAATGTCTATCTAGAAAGCATTTGACACAGTATCGCAAGGGAGGCTGATTAAGAACCCAGAATATCAGGTAGGAATAAGAGGAAGACTCCTTTGATAGATTGAATATCATCTTAGTGGAAGGGAGAAAAGGAAACATGTCAAAGGAGCCTTCTCCAAATAGTTGGAGGTCATAGTGGTGTGCCACAGGGTTCTGTTTTTGAGATCTTTACTCTTTTTGATCGATGTTCATGACTTACTTGAAGATATGGACTCTTGCCTGAATGCGTTTGCAAATGATCCAAAAGTCATGAGGGACGTCAGAAGTGAGGAGGAACTGTGTCAGCTTACAAGGGGACCTGAACAGACTCCAAAGCTGGTCTGATACATGGTTGAGGAAAAACTCAACCCGAGGAAATGTAAAGCAATGAGGATGGAACAAGGTGAAAGAAAGCCTCATTAAGACATTTATCTAGCACGAATTAAGCTTTACGATTCTGTGCGCGAAAAGGACTTAGGAGCTGAAATTGTGGCTAACCTATCGCCAGATTCCCATATTAAGAGAATAGTAAAGGTGACAAACTGTCTTTTTTATGTTAGCTGAGCCAGACACTCATGTTATTGACCAACCTCTAGGGGTGAATGAACAGCTGGATTGACTGTGGACCGACTGCCGCAACCAAGTTTCGAACCTATACACTAGACCCTGGTCGGCCCGTGGATGCATCACGGTCAGGAACGTTAACCAATACGCCGCGGAAGTCTACTTGCAAATTTCAAAGTAGCTTTCAAGTATTTGGATAAGTGGATAATTAGCAACCTGTTTATATCTTATACAAGACCAAAACTAAAATTTGCTTCTCAAGTCTGGTCACCGCATCTAAGGAGACACAAAGAACTGATAGAGAAGTTTTAGAGAATGGCAACAAAAACAGTACCAGAATTAAGAGAACTAAGTTACGGGGAAAGTCTAAAGGCTTTAAATTTGCCCACCTTGAGAAAGAGAGAAGAGTGAGGGGTGACCTAATTTCAACATTTGAGTTTTTATAACAGATCGACGACGTGAACATAGAACAGTTCCTTGAGAGATGTAGGGGCAGAACAATCAAAGGCTATAACAAAATTAAATAGGAAAATTTTTAAAAGCTGTAAAGAAATACTTTTATAATATAAGAGTGGTGAATGAATGGTGTATAATGACTGAAGATGTAGTTAATACAAACACCATGCATAGATTTGCGGAGATGTATGATAGTTCAAGAGACGAAGCCCCACGAGTGCAAACCCTCCCCGTACTGCACAAGTAGGTGATTACAAGCACACTTTCTTTGGTAAGAGAAATTTGTATAACCAGAAGGCACTTAGGCAAGCCAAAAAACTTAAAAACAAGGTAGGATTCAGCAGGGTCTCCATTAGAGGTAGGTGGTGATAACGTGAGTAGTTGTTTAGTAGGTGGTGTTGATGTGAATGGCAGTGTGATGGATGATGGTCACGTGAGTGCTTTTGTTGCTCGTAATTGTAACATGAGTTGTAGTTTCGTATCATTGTAGCATGTTTGGTATTACAGTGGGTGGTGGTGATATAAACGGTAATGCAGTGGGCGTTGATGACGTGATTGGGAGTGAAGCGGGAGACGGTGACATGATTGGAAGTGTAGTAGGTAGTGTTTACGTAAGTGATGTTGTGGTAGGTGATAGTGTCGTGGCTGGTGGTGACATGAGCTGTTGTATAGTGGATGGTGGTGGTGATGTAAGTGTCATTACAATGCGTGGTGGTGAAATGAATGTAATGTAACATTTGCTTTAGAAGTGAGCGATAGTTTGGTGGGTGTTGGTGAGGTGAAATGTAGTATAAACGGTGGTGTAGAGGCTGGTGTTGACGGTGAGCTGTAGTATAACAGGTGTTGGTGACGTAAACGGCAGGAGTGTAGTGTTAGATAGTGACATAAGTGATAGCACAGTGAGCGGTGTTGTCATGAGTGTGTCACGGTAAAGGTGAGTGGTAAGGCAGTGGTTGGTTTACGACGTAAGTATTAACACAGTGTATAGTGTTGATGTGAGCAGCAGTGAAGTCGGTTGTTGTGACGTAAACGGAAGTGTAATTGGTTGTGGTGATATGAGTGGCAGTGTAATGGATGGTGGTTACTTGAGTGGAAGTGTTGTACACAACAGTGACAGAAGCTATAGTCTGGTGCGTCGTTGTTATGTGAATGATAGGTTAGTGGATGACAGTGACCTGAGTGGTAGTGTATTGGGTGGTAGAAATGCGAGTAGTGGTAAAACGATGATGGTGACATTACTGGTAGTATAACAGATGGTTGTGACACGAGTCGTGGTGTAGTAGGTAGTGGTGACGTAATTCATAATGTAGTGAGTGGCGTAGAACCGAGTGGTGGTGTAGTGGGTGTTAGTGATGCGATTGGTAAGGTCATGGGTGGCGGTGATGCTAGTGTTGATGTGGTGACGTGAATGGTAGTGTATCGGGTGGTGGTGTCGTGAATGTTAATGTAGTGGGTGGTAATGACGTGAATGATAATTCAATGGGTGGTGGTGAGGTGAATATTAGCGAAGTGGACGATGGTGACATGAGTGGTAACGTAGTATGTGGTAGTGACTTGAATGGTTTTGTGGTGGGTGTTGGTGACGTCAGTGGTAACTTACCGGGTAATGGTGATGTGAGTGGTAGTGCAGTGTGCCGTGGTGACCTTAGTAATATGGCAGTGGTTGTTGGTGACGTGAGTTGCATTTCGTTTGGTGCTTGTGACGTGAGCGTTAGTACAGCGGATGGCGGTGATATGACTGGTATTATAGTAGTTAATGGAAACGTGTGTTAGTTTAGTTGTTAGTAAAGAGGAGAGTTTTAGCCTACTGGATGGTGGAGACGTGAATGGTAGTGAAGAAGGTGTTGTTGAAGTGAGTGGTAATCCAGTGGTGCTGGTGACGTGAGCGGTAGTGTAGTAGTGAGTGTAGATGAGAATGTTAGTGTGGTGGGTGATGTGACGGAATGGTGGTATATCGGTACTGTGGTAGGTAGAGGTGGCGTAGATTCTATTGTTGTGGTTGTTGGTGATGTGACTGGTAGTAAGGTGGATAGCGGTGACGAAGATCGTATTGTGGTGGGCGGTGGTAACGTGAGTTGGAGTGTGGTAGGTGGTGATGACGTGAATGGCAGTGTAGTGGGTGGTGATGACATGAGTGATGGTGCATTGGGTAGTGGTGGCGTCAGGGGTAATGTGGTGGGTGGTCATGACCTGAGTGGTAGTTTAGTAGGAATTATTAACGTGAGTGGTGGTATAGTGAAGAAGTGGAGGCAGATATGACAGAAAATACAAATTATTTTTTTTTACATGAACTTCTGTCTAGACACATCACTGACAATTCGTCAGTGGCAGCAGATGTATCAGAACTGCTGTCGATACATATTGAAATGAATATCAATAAACAGCTGTTCATATGTTTCCAACGAGACTTTTGTTAAACAGGCAATACAGCATTAGCTAAGCAGTAAACTGATATGTACAACGATATTACGCTTTCAGGAATATGTTATACTACTTTTTAACTAAGTCCGAGGAAATCTTATGGAAGTTAATTTGTTATAACATAATCTGACAAATGATAATGTAAACTATCACGCGTTGCCTCGATTCACTTTCATAACTCTCCTGACAGTTATCGGATATCCATATCGGGTCTTCCTTGTCTGCAAAATTTGCTGAACTCATTACCTAGAGCGCCAATAAAAATGAGAGGAAAAAGCAGCTAGGAAAATTTTCAAAATAATTCATTTCGAGACTTTGGAGAATTTGGATATTTTAAAACTGCAGGCCTTACAGAAGGCATCACATATCAAGTTATCACTATCAAGTTTTCCCCTGGCACACTAGAAGCCTCTCAGCCCGACATGATATTCATGATATTGGATGAGAAACTTGTGACCGACTACATCTACATCTCTAATATGCCAGTTAATTGGGTTTTGGGGGCGTCTCTACCCTTATAAGCAATAAACCCTGTGCGATCACTGGTGCTGGGCGGAGTATCTTGGCTTTAGTATGCTCAGAGTCGGTCGGTCTCTCGTGTTAAAAGCCTCAACTACCTCTTCCTGGGTATAGTCATTTTACCTTGTGGATGTACGCATGAGGGTATGTTGAATGTACTTTTAAAGGTTTTAGTGACATTAATTGAATAGATTTATTACCCAGTAAATGTCAGTCAGTGTAAATAACTCAAATTGTGTAAGCCTTTCCAGGAGATCCGTGGCTGAGATGTGTTATTAAGTACATATTTCCTTAGAGGCATGTAAGTCACACTTTTTCTATTTATTGAAGGTTTCCAGTCATGGACAAAATTCCACATCAAGGCCGGTCCCTATTTGAAATGTAGAGAGAATTGAGAAAAGCGAAGAAAAAAAGTCAGGGAAAGTATTTACGAATTATCGAGAAAGTGAAAGACCTATCTTTTGAAATGAGCCAGGTCATAGTTATTGGGAAAGACATGAAAAGGTAGAGACCTCCGAAGCTTCGACATGTACGGAAAGAAATAGTTAGCAAAACGGCAAGCCCTTGAGTTGTCTATGGCCTCACGATAATCATGCGACGCAGCAGCTTGCCGAGTATTGCGTGGTCTAGCTAGTGGTGGGAGCACACAAGCAGCCAGCTCTCGGGAGAAAAAGCCAAAGTAATACCTATAGAAGAGGGAAAGTGAACCAACATTGCGGTGTAGGGTAAGGGGGTCAAGTTTGGAAGTTAGCCTGAGACAGTTTATAAGTCGCACCGCTGTACGACTCAACTCTGTCAAGTAAGGAAACTGAGCTAGAACCACTGCAAATGTGAGAACAGTACTCCATGCAAGGACGAATCAATCTCTTTTATAAACGGAGCAACTGTTCAGAAGAGGAGTTACGACATCTAAACAGGACACCCAGTTTCTTAGAGGCAGACTTAGCTATTCCCATAATGTGTGGTTTCCAGGAAAGAGTGGATGATACAGTAATATCAAGAATGTTCATTGAGTCAAGAGGTGGAATTACAGAATCGTCAAAGGAGATGCGACAGTTGTGAGGAGTTTGCGATGGAGAGATAGGTAGAAATTGGGTCTTGGAGGCATTAAAATTAACTAGATTTTGTGTACCTCACTGAAATATCGTGTCCAAGTCTGGGTTTATTGTGGAAGTTGGGTCAAGGCGAGATGCAGATCGAGTGAGAGAAGAGGGAGCAGAATTGAAGGATGTGAATGAATGCAGTGTTGAGTCGTCAGCGTATGAGTGCATTGGATTATTTGTGGAGGAGAGGAAATCGTTGAAAAAAAGGAGAAAAATATAGGGGATAGGACAGATCCTTGAGGGACACCGCTGTAGATGGAGAAAAGGAGGGAGGCTGGTCCATCAGCAACCACAGAGATAAATCTACCGGAGAGGAAGCTAGATATGAAGGAGCAATGTGAGGGAGGGAAGCCAAAAGAGGGGAGCTTTCTCTCTAATGTGAATGGCTCCTAATATCTGTAGTCTCCTCGGATTACTGCAAATAGTAATGATTTTGGCGTTACTCACTATAATTTTTCTCGTTACTTTCGTCCATGCTTTTGTTCATGATGTTTGATTCCACCTCCCTGTAAGTGGAGCGAGAGGCGGCGGCTCAGGGTGCAGGTTGTATGTCCACTGTAGTTTGTGTGGTAGAGCTGACAGTCTCCAGTATTGCATCGGTACTCATATACCACATCGGTACGATTCAAACTTCGAGAGCGACCTACCATATTGTTCTTCATTAAGCGAACATGTTTTCGGACTGTTGTAGTATATTATCAGACTGATACCCATGTCTTCATCAATCTATGGCCACAATATCTCGCACGACCTCGTCATCCTTTCGACATGTTGACGTAAATGTGTTCTTGTAGTAAACGTTGAGGTTGTCTGTTTGCCACAAGATGTTGCTCTAGCATGGCGTTCACAGTGGTATCAGATTCAGGATATGAATATCCATTGTTGATTAACATTTGCCGGACACGTCGAAGTTCTTGGTGTAGAAGCTGCCAGATACACCTTGATCGCTCTCCTCACGCATGCACGAATGACATTCCTCTTGTAATTTTGAGTGCATTCACTTATTCCATTCATGCATTTGCCGTGGATGGTGGGCTTTCTGTAAACGTCGGTGACTAAAGATCCTGTTGTGACACTAACCATTACATCCAAGAAGGGAATCTTAACATTATTATTCAACTCTAGTGTAAATCTTAAGCCTGAAGTTTCTTGGAGTCGGTTACGGAGGTTTTCCAGTGAGTTTAAGTTATCTACGCAGATGAAAATGTCGTGTATATATCTGCAGTAAATCTGGGGTGTCATGCTCTCAGGTCGTAGTGCTGTAGTTTCGACATATGACATAAATGCCTGCGCAAAGAGAACCCCTATGGAAGACCCCATGGCTATTCCATCCACCTACCAATAAAGCTTGCCTTGCAGGCACTAACACTTCTCCTAATAGATTTCTGGGCATCTTTAGGGGAAGTAAGGCATGAAGTTGGTACATAATCCAGGATTATTTCTATTGAAGAGACTCCACATCCAGGGAAGCTGTGATGCCATGTGGTTCTTTATTGCTAAGGATATCAATAAACTCTTCAGTCGATCGTAGGGAGTACGTTGTAGGGATGTATGGTGAGATTAATTAATTTAGCTTCCCGGCTAACCTTTAGGTAGGTGAAGGGATCTGGGAGATGATCGGCCTTAGAGAATTTTCCGGCTTGTGCGTTTTGACGTTCCCGTAGAAATTTCCTGGTTCAAAGTCGCCCTTTAGAAGATCGAATTTGATGTCATCCTTTGCAGTGTTCGTAGCCGTAATTAATGAATTAAGGTGCTCTTTGACTCTATCTGTTGGGTTTCTCGAAATTTGTTGAAATTTTGTAGGATCTAGCAGTATGGTCTCACGTTTCTCAAAGTAAATATTTTCGGTCAAGGATGATGTAAGTGTTTGACTTGTCTGCACGCCTGACGACACTCCTCTCATTATTACGCATTTTTACCCATCTTCCCTTACCTTCAGGTATGTTATGATTTATCCTATGGTTCTCACTGTGTCTTTTAGCTTTAGCGTGGTGTACCATACCCAGCCGTGGTCCCATGAGAAAGCTTATGGGTTCTTGTGTAGCAACCCACTCTCGCCTTACAAAGCGTTACCCTACTGGCGACGCTCTGACTTGGTGGCAGAGAAAAGAGAAAAGAGTTTGTGGCTCAACCGACGGCCGCACCTGTGGTATTACTCCATGATGTCCATACTCGATTTTCGACAGCGGCAGATCGGAAGATGACGCGGTTATTGCAGATGACCTGACCCTTCCCATAAGAAGCTCCGCTCTCACTCCACCAGCTGGAGAGAGAGGTCAGGGCTCCCGACATTCGACTTCGACGACCCGACTTTCCTGCCTCTCATTACCCGGGTATCACCGCAGGAAGGCAGTCAGGAAGTTGATGATTCCAGACTCAGGCCGCCCTTAGGGCGTCTCCTCCGTCAGTTGAAATCCCAGCGTGACTTCTGACGTTTCATGTTCCTGGTAGGTTTCAGTGTGGTGCTTCATCTCTTTCGGCATGACTCGCGTAGGAGCAGCAGCTGTAACAACAAGGGACTGTGCCACACCCACCTCCTACAGGAGCTCCACGTCGATTCGACTAAACACACTTCTCCCACGGATTCCTGTTTCATCTAACGGCTACCATCACCAGCATCGAGGCTCCAGTGCCAAGACCATCACTCGTATCTTAACCTGCCACAACTGACCTCTCCTTTTCCCGCTATATTCCTGCTCCTCCTGTGGCTCATGGCCCCTGGGTTATTGCACCTTATGTACCTTAATCAATAAAGCATTGTCGTTGTTCTTTAACGTGTTTCCTGCCCCTCTCAGTTTTACCACTCCAACAACCCAACAAGAACGCCCGCTAAACTTATCTGATCCACATTGTAATTATTTGTGTGACTGTGATGTGGTGTATGATTGTGTGATGTCTAACTGTGTGACGTGGTGTGTGACGGTGTGGGTTGATCTAAGCTTCACATACATACCTTTGTTCTAGTTTGTTGTCCGTTCCTGAAGATGGTTCATATTAATTATGTTTTGATATTTTGTGATAATTATTTTTTGGATGATAAAACTTTATGTAAAACACTTAACCCGTGACCTTCAGTATCAGTGAGCTTCCTTTTTAATGTAGGTCAGCATAAGTAAAATTTTACATGAAATACTTTATTTTATATTGGAAAATTTTTTTGCAGATAGCTTTAATATTTACAGCTTCAAAATTCATGCTCATATATATATATATATATATATATATATATATATATATATATATATATAGACGACAATTGATAGCACGCGATAGAGAAATTTTTCCATGAACATTGCTGAGGTGTTTCGCTAACCATTTGGATAATTTTTAGCCAGAAGAATTAACAGAGGAGATAATTGGTCTGAGGGGACATCTATCTTTGTGAGTTTTATGGAGACCATATATATAAGGAAGAGAGGGATTGACCGTCCTTACTGACTTCAGAATATCCTGGTGCTTATTTAACAGTTGGTTGAGTCCAGAGCTGGCTTTTACTTTATTACTGAGGCGATTGGATGTTAATTTTTCATATGATTCACTATCATTTAAAAGATCCTGAAGTTTACATATGTAGTCCACTGTATTCAGAATCACGAACTGGCTAGTCTTTGTGATTTTGCGATGAGAATATCTATATTTTTCCTGAGATTTTCAATAGCCAATTGGAATCTATTCGGCATGTCACTTCACTTGGCATTACTTTCACTGGCCAAGGCGCTTAAAATTGTACCGAATACTAAATAAAATTCTTGGTTTGCCTTATTAGTGGATTTCGCGATAGACACTTGATGTTTCACACTAAAAGTATCAGTGGATTTGAAAGATAAAGAGAGTTCCGAATCCCAGAGCAAGTTTCTCGTTCTGGGTTAAGTAATAGGACGAAAGACTGATAATGTTATTATCTGGGTTTGATGCTTTCGCCCATAAACTGTTGTAAAAGATCTTGTCAATTTTCCATTCCAGATGGTTCTTCTCTCTGATGATCTAGTTTTTTGCTAGTCTTCTTTCTTCACTCATAAGGTTGGCAGCAACGACAGGGTCAGCACAGATGGAGGAGAGTTTTTTCTAGCATTTCTGAGGTTGTAGAAAGCCTGGTCGGTGTCAGTTTTTGCACTGTTTATGTGCTGTAGAAGAATTTCATGCTCTGTTCTGCCAAATGGAGTTTGTTTCTTCGTATGGAAGGCACTTGGGATTAGGTTGCGTGGTATTATTTTGTTCCGAAGGCATTCTTGTGAGAATATATATTGTAACTCCTTGATTTTAGCTGAGAGGTAGGCACGGCGGTACTTACTAAGAAGTCTAGCGGGTGTTGGGAGGTCCTGGGTGTTATCAGGTGGGAACTCCATGGCGATCCATAACTGTCGATATGTTGATCATACTAGTCCATGATGATAGTTATGAAGGTGAAATCGTAACTCAGCAGGTGTTCGTATGATTTTATTTAACGTATAACTTATGTCTTTTTTATACATGTGGCACAACATGTTTCACGGAGACAGTCCGCCTCATCAGGTGCCAATATTTCATAAAGTTTTTTGAATCTCAACACATACATATATACACATGTTAATACACATAATTGCTCGTCTTCATCCATTCCCGACACCACCACCCCCCTCCACAGGAAATAGCATCACCACCCCCTGCTTCAGCGAAGTAGCGTCAGGATACAGACGAAGAAAGGCCACATCCGCTCACATCAATACACGAGCTGTCATGTGTAATGCACCGAAACCACAGCTCCCTATCCACGTACAGGTCCCATAGACCTTTCCATGGTTTACCCCGGACGTTTCACATGTTTTAGTTAAGTCTATTGACAGCACGTCGACCCCAGTTTACCATATTATTCCAATCCACTCTATTCCGTGCATGCCTTTCATCCTCCTGCATATTCAGACCCAGATCGCTCAAAATCTTTTTCACTCCCTTCCATCTCCAGTTTGGTCTCCCGGTTCTCCTTGTTACCTCCACTTCTGACACATAAATCTTCATTGTCAACCTTTCCTCACTCGTTCTCTCCATATGTCGGAATCATTTCAGCACACCTTCTTCTGCTTTCTCTACCACGGTCTTTATATTTCCATACATCTTCCTTACCCTTTTATTATTTACTCGATAAAACCACCTCAACTACATATTGTCCTCAAACGTTTCATTTCCAACACATCCACCCTCCTCCGCTCAACCCTATCTATAGCCCATGCCTTGCTATATACTACAGTTGGAACCATTATTCCTTCAAACATACCCATTTTTACTCTCCGAGATTACGTTCTCTCTTTCCACACATTCTTCATCTCTCCCAGAACCTTCGCTATAT
>JAYMFT010153241.1:0-12575 GCA_038088735.1 Panulirus argus
ATATATATATATATATATATATATATATATATATATAGATAGAGAGAGAGAGAGAGAGAGAGAGAGAGAGAGAGAGACTTTTCACAGTATGTTAACAAAAATCATACAAAAATTATTTGTGCTCCATTATCAACTAAGGCAATAATGCATAATACATACTGCAATATTAAGCAAAACAAAAAGGTTGTCTAAATGGCGATAAGAGCCTACATCAAAGAAAATCTTTATTCTTACCACTCATAAAAGCCCAACTATCAGTATAATGATATTCCTAATATTCAGAGTACAAAAACGTACCAGTGACCAAGGATATCATACAATAAGTAAAGTACATTGCTTTGACTCTCAATTTTGTCATTCTACATATCAATCAACTACCTGGAATAATAACTTTTTTTTTTAAGCAGTACTATAGCAAGTACACAAATCAAATTATTCATAAATAAATTCCATATTTCGAAGATTAGGGGATCCCATGTCCGCCCACACTATGAGGAAATCTTGGCATAAACTCAGATCCAGATATGGAAACTTTTGTATAAAATTTCTTACATTTTTCTTGTTTAGGAGGTGTTGGCTTGGTGTATTCACCAGTTAGCAATGGAGATGTGTGCAATATGTAAAAAGAAGCATCAAGTCCCATGCTGACCTAAGTGGTCATTAAACACTTTCACTGTGGGACACTGAAATATACATTCAATGAACCAATTATGTTTTGCTGGTCCTTGCCCACTGTGTGTGAATAACAACTGAACCAAAACTCAATTCATAAGGATTACAGGGGCTAGAACGCAGCACCAAAGCATGAGGTCTATTCTTTAACCAATATTGATGTTGTAACTGAATCCTTCACTGACAGTCATTACTCCAAACCCTTAGGTGTAAGGTATACAGGATATAAAGGAGATTTAACAATACTCTTGACGACTATCTAAAGATGGTTTGGGACTAACCTTTCCAAGTTCAGGTGGATCTCGTTTGGGTTATGTAGTTCTCTGAGCACTTTCTAGAGGGTGCAATCTTAACTTAAAGAAAACTTCTGAAACATAATGTTGAGACAAAGATCAACAACCTTGGGGCTTTTAAGAGGTGAATGGTTTAGCTCTCCTGGACTAAGAGCTAACAGCCAAACCATAAGTTTAATATCCTGAGTTCATATTAAGTAGACCTAGTCCTGATATGTTGGCTGACATCCAAGCTATGAGGGCTTCAACCAATGTGAGGCAAAAGTGTAAACTGCTAAAAGTAGTTGCATTTCTTCAGATGAATATAAAAAAATTATTGGAAAATGCTGTACCCCTAACCAAACTGAATAGGAAGTGTCCATCTTCAAATTGGATAAAGTTTGTGACAAAGGCTATCATCAAAAGACTGGTTCACTTGGGCACCTGCTGTAGCTCTTCCTAATTTCTTTTGAGATTTTTCTTATATACCAGTACATCTAATGATCACACAGATACCCAGATAATGCTACAATATTAGGATGGACACCAGCCTATGGTCTTCATTCATAAGCACCAATAAACAGATAACTACACGAAAGCTGAATGTGGGGGTAATGGAGTCCCAAGCTTGACCCCCCTCTTTCTCACTCAACGAGTCACTTATTTCTTCATTTCTCTCCTATTAATCTTTTAAATTTCCCTTAACAGTTGATTCATCCACTTGCAACCTCCTACTACTTTTCCCTTCAGCCTTTACCTGGTTATGTGGAAGAAATGTATAGCAACTTCATCTAACATTCTCTTTATTTAATCCTGGGTATGGATGACTCTGGTAATGGATGACAGTAAAGAGCCAAAACATTTCTAAGCACATTCTCACATTAAAGTATCATTTACAGAGTACCACTTAGTGTACCATTCAGCATACTTGGTGTTATATTTCTATATATATATCCATGTTAATCACTGCCAACAGAACTTGCGAAATCAATATAAGTATAGTTTAATACAAACTGAACGCCCATTATCTTTGAGGTGGAGAATGATTGCTTCTGGAGGTGCCAGCCACAACTTCAACTCATTTTTAGTGTGCTATGAAATTATTTTAAATATCTTATTATTCACAACTAAAACTGCGCATGTGTATGAAAGAGAAGTGTGTGAAAAAAAAATTGCATCTCATCTTCTCTTATCTTTGGTTGTCTGGTGTATTAGACACAACCCCTGCTCATGCTTACTCAGGCTAACACAATGATAATCATACTGATTTTTTAGTACTTTCATTTTCTTCCGCACACCAATCTTTTAATTCATGTTTTTTACGTGGTAATGGGATTTATGAACATATCCCACTGTATATGGGTTAATGCCTCACCATTACAATTAATCTGCATTCAGGTATCTTATGTATGATCTGATTAGAAATCAGGACTTTTAAAGTAAATTAGAAGACAGCAGTGCTTATCATTATGTATTGTCATCACTACTGTCCAGTTGCATGACAGGTGAATAGGAATGAATCTAACAGTTCTGGGATGTGAGTCTAATTGCCCAGGTAAGCGTAGTAGATACTAGCATGGTGACTGATGCATTAATCTTTCCAGAATATGATTGGCCTGCCCATGTAAAAAGGATTGTTTGAAAAGGTATGTAGTAAATATGTTGAGGAGTGGTCAAAAATATCATCTTTTTGTTCTAGGTGTCAATGTGGACACGAAAGAGAAAACATGCCTCCTCTAAATGTTATTAAAAAGTAGGTAAAATAAACAAGACTTACGTAATGCTTTCAATCTGCTGATAGAAACACAGATGCTTAATACTTTAAAGTACAAATATATTAACCAAAAACACAAAACAAAGACAAACCTGATATTGCCTAGCTTGTGAAAGCTGTCCAGATGCTTGGGAAACATGAACCTGAGCAGCCTCCACATTTGCTTCAATTGAGTCAACAACCTCTCCCTGTTCATGAACCATTGTCGCTAAATCTCTGAAGATCTGATTAACATCCATGATGTCAGACTGAAAGGGGAAAAGGCACATACATGATAAGAAAACAACCAACCTTAAAAAGAGTGCAGTGTACAGCTGCACCATGGTGGAACAGAATGGAAACTACTGTTCCAGTATGGAAATGATAATGATGTTCTGTTTGGTGACTGAGAGGAAGACTTGGATTAATTGGTAAGTCACTGAAAAGATGTGTGCTGGACAGGGATAAGTGAAGACTCCTTTGCCATGGCCACCCTCTTGAGGAGAGCTCCCGAAGGGAACGGGTATCAGAGATATACATGGATAGACAGGTAAGACAATACAAAGCAAAAATCATTTACAACAAAAAACAAGTAAAAAGAAATATCCCATATAACCAGACAGAGTGAAAATAGCAGTCAGCTGCTCATAAATGCTAACAATAAGTGACAATTTGTGATTTACTGTTTTCTTACTGCCTTTTTTTGTAAATTGTTGTTCTTAGGTATTATATGTGCCAATTATTATATCTTACAGCAACATTACCAAAGAAGTATGTCCACTGATTGCCATAAACACTTACAGCAGTGATCAACAAACTTGATTTATAAATGATGATATGAGATTTATCATTTGTTGAATATCATAAATGCACATAAAAAACAATGTAAGACCATAAATCTAAATTACTGTAAGTAATTATGCAAAAAAAAAGGATGTATGTAACTCAACAAACTCACTGTAATTGTGATGTTGCTATTAAATTTACACAGACATATATGTAATGAGAAACAATGTAAAACCAAAAACAGCATAAAAAAATTTATTTGAAAAAAAATTTATCTACTGCTATTGCTAGCTCTATGTTTCTTGTTCACCTTGAGGGTGCCAAGAGACCTTATTCTCTCATGTACAAGAAGTAATATGCATTTTATGGCAGTGCCTGGAGAAGGTTATTCAACAATACTGTTGCATTTGCAGAACAGCCATTCAAGACACAAGTATACTATATACATACAAGCATACTATGTGAAATGGACAGCCAAAGAAAATTAGACTGCTGAACAGAGTTGAACAAAGAAATATATCTAGAAGGTAAACATGTTTGAAAAACAGAGTTGAACAAAGAAATATATCTAGAAGGTAAACCTGTTTGAAGTGATAAATACTTGGTTCACAGTAGAACTTAAGAAAGAATTATCAAAAAGATTACACATAAATCACAATATTACATAAGTTCACTTTTAAAGCTATTTCACTGCCATCAGTTATCATCTGCTTAAATTCCCAGGTGCAATGTATTTTTAGCCATATTATAAAATCCTGATAAAAAAGCTTACCTCTAACTGACGTATCTGTGTCTCTCGTTCCTGAAGCGCTTGCATTTCTTGCTCCTGCTCCATCTGAATCTGCATTTGGGACTGTTGTGACCGACCTTTGTTACCTGTGTCCCCAAGATCCAGGAGGGCTGCTCCACGATGAGGATCATCTGAGTAAAAGAAATTTTAAGTTAAAAAAGCAACATGTTCTTTCAAGTTTACTATAAGCACCGGCACTTGGTAAAACATTCCACATATTACTTATCTAAATACAAATCTATCTTTACCAAAAACACTTTCCTGTACAATGCAAAAGGGAAAAATTATATAAAGTTAATTATTCTTTCTAAGCTGCACACCACGGTGTGTTAGAAACCAGAAATACTGACTGAAAATTTTCTGAAGAAATCTGCATGTCTGTCAGTCATGGAAGCAAAGTAGTTTCACTCCTCCATACAAAACTTTGAAAAGAAGGTGAGAAAGGGAGCTGCCACAGGATATTAATGGAAGAAGGAAGTGGAAGCAGATAAGCATAAAAAAAAGATACAAGTTATAGTATGTAATCAAGAGGATATAAAAACTTTCCAAAAGATGGAACAGAGAAGGGGGCAAAGCAAGGATTTTTCCCTCTTAAACTCAGTCATCTTTTCTTGATGCTATCTTGCCGAGACAGAAAATGGCAAATTTTCGTATCTCTTTACTCATCCTCTCCCTGTGCTCAAATCAGTTCATGACACCATATTCAGCTCTCAATAATACTCAGTTTATTACCACACCTCTCACTGTCATTCCTTACATGGTCAACCTTCCCTACACCACACAATGTCCTGAAGCATTTCATTTCCAACACATCCATCCCCTTCCATTCTTTTGCATGTAGGGCTCACATCCAACACCTATACAGCATTGCTGAGAATACTATACCATCAGGCATACCCACTTTTCTGCTCACAGACAGTTAACTCCCTTTTCCTACACTCATGAATGCACCAAAGATCATTTTTCCTTCTACTACCCTTTGGATAACTTTAATTTCCATGCTGGATCTGCTGCCTTGTCACTTCCCAGGTATCTGGAACACTCGACTTCCTCTAGATTGCATCTATTCAAACTATCACTCAAATTAACCTGTCTCTCACCACTGGTGAACCTCAGAATCTTACTTTATTTATATCAATTCTCAACTTCCTCCTTTCATACACTCTCCCAAACTCAAACACCAGCTTCTACAGTTTCTCACTCAAATCTCCCATCACAGATGTTTCAACTGCAAACAGGGACTGACTCACCTGCCAGGCTCTGGTATTGGTGCATAATAAATGATACCTACAAACTGGAGGTGTGCATGTGAGGCCATTGTTTCCTTGCTCCTGATCCTAACTTGCTGAGGCTATGAGGGTAACTAGGTATAAAAAAAAATACATATACATATGTGTATGGAAAGATCTGTGGGGCTTGGCTGTGGATAGCGAGCTGTGGTTTCAACGTATTACACATGACAGATAGAGAATGGATGTGAGAAGACGTGGCCTTTCTTTGTCTGTTCCTGGTGCTACCTCACAAACACAGAAAGCAGCGATCAAGTATGAAAAAATATTTGATTGCACAGTGCATAATATTGAGGCAAACATGCTATTGTTCTTCAATATATCAAGAATAACCACACTTCCCCAGAGAGTAAAATGCTAACTAAAGATAAATGAACCTCGTACTAACCAAAGAAATGAGCATCAGAATCAGCTCTAGCTTTGTTCAGTGCTTCTTTTTCTTTAGATGCTGCCAATCGCTGAGCATTCTGGAAGTCACTGAGGGCCTGAAAAGGAAAATATATGGAGGTACTTACAACAAGCTATACCAGTTCTGATAATCAGATCACTTTTTCCTTCACAAATATACGAAATTCAACCTAACAAAATGTTATGAATAATTAATTCTCTTGTATAACTTATAATCAGATCAAGAACGTCCGCAGCCTTACCTGAGAAAACTCCCTAGTGAGTCGTTCTGTTTGCATGTGCCAAGTTCGAGAATCTTGGCCATGGGGAACAGCTAAGGATTTGAATGAACGCAATTCTACAGTTGTGTCCTTAGCCAAACCTCCTGTGTAGTGCTGAACCTGGTGTCTGAAAGTCAAATACAGTAATTCAGAATAAAGGTCCATGCTCCTGTGAGGTCCTGAACCTGGTGCCTCTAAGATATACCTAAAATATGATTATTCTACAAATTAGGTAAAGCAATTACAGTTCTGGGTAAAGGGCATGGGCAAATAACTACTGTACTATATGTTGTGAAGAATCATGGATAAAATTAATGAGCTAAGTTTGGAAATGAAATGAAAAAGTTATCTAGTTAAATCTATGATCAAACAGAGAAGTGATAAATTTGACTATATATTTTCAACCTTTTTCCAATAACAGACTAAAGAAACATAATGGCAAAAAGTAAAGAAAACAAACACAATTAGGCTGTCGGAGTGTACAAAGGATGGGATGTTCCAAGAATGGGTCAAAATGTCAAACTTATGGAGTACACAAGCAAGCTTAAAACTTCCCACTGTTTCAAGCAGCTTTCCTCCAACATAAATTCCCAAGAACTTCCACAAGTCTCTCTATCATCCCTATCATAAGCTTTCTCCAGATCCAAAATGCCATATACAAATCCATCTGTTTCTCTAAGTATTTTTCACACACATTCTTTTGAACAAACACCTGATCTGCACATCCTTTACCACTTCTAAAACCACAGTACTCTCCCTAGTCTGATGCTCTATACATGCTTTTAACCAATCAATCACTACCCTTCTATACAACTTATTATGTACACTCAATAAACTTGTATCGCTCTAGTTTGAACACTAAACTTTATCCTCCTTGCCTTTATAAAATGGCACTATACATGCATTCTGACAATCCTCAAGCACCTTACCATGATCCAAATATATATCAAAAATTCTAAGGAACCAATAAACAATAAATACTAACTGATTCAAGTAATTTTTGTAACAGATACTTACAGCTGAGCTCGCAGCTGCTGATTATCTTGATCTGTCCCTAGCTGGTTTACCAGCTGCTGCATGGACTTTACTGAAAAAAATATATTTACAATCACAATTCAAAGTAACAAGTACTTTGCATTATATATATATATATATATATATATATATATATAAATAAGGATTAAATAAAATCAGATGTTCATAATAAAGATTAGAGTACTCAAAGTACAGTACTCTAATCCTTTATTTAACTTATATCGATGGATTAGCAAACATGATGATAGTATAAAAAATAACTTCTAAGCAGAAAAATTGATCATTAAGTACATTTTCATCCTCTAGCAGCAGTTAATTCAATAAACCAATAATTATTATCTTCATTAAAACAATTATGATACACTTAATTCTTATTTATTACACTAGACAAGCTGAAGGAAAACTTGAAAGAGTACAAGTGTATGTGTACTTGGGACATTCCACAAAATAAGAGATATAAAAGTAGTTTGATTAGAAGACAGTGGCACTCACAAGAATAATAAGAACTTTAGAGGTTTCTTTTTCACATATCTTTAATATTTCCCACAAAGTGAGATAGTGCTGGGAACTGCAGAGAATGGTTTCACTTGCTCATATCTAATCTTTAACTCTCACATCCACTCATTAACTATCAAGTATAATGCACAGAAACTACAACCCCTATCCAAAGCCATTTCTGTAGTTTCTCCTGATTGCTTCAAATACCCTAGTTCTGCCCAATGACAGCATGCTGTCCCCTGTATCTGATATCCCTCCAATTCACTTTTTCATAGGCATACCTCATATCCTCCTTCATGCTCAGGCCCTGATCTTTCAAAGTATCTTTTTTTTTTTTTCATCCTTGCATCTCCAATTTGTTATCTACCTTCTCTTTGCTCCCCTCCACCCCTTCTGATGCATATACCAACAGTCAGCATCTCCAAATATCCATACCATTTCTTCACATCCTCTTCAGCTCTAAACCATGTTCTTACCACCAAACCATACTTTGTCATTTCTTACTTAATCAACCCTCCTCAAACCACATACTTTCCTTAAGCATTTAATTTCCAACACATCCACTCTCTTACACTTTTTTATCTATGACTCATGCTTCACATCCATACAAAACTGTCAGGACTGCTGTATCATCAAACATAACCATTCCTGCCATCACAAACAGTGACCTTCCTTTCCCTATATTCTTCAGTAAATACATGTCCTCATCCCCCTCACCCATCCTATGGTTTATACCAACTTTCATGGTTTCACCTGCAGTTATGTCCACTTTCAGGTACCTGAAACTATCCACTTCCTCCATTCAAACTCACACTCCAACTCTCTCTCTCTCCTCCTAAACTTTATAACCATAGTTTCATTTATACCAACTGTCAGCTTCCTTTCATATACTTTTCCATATCTAGATACCAGCTTCAGAAGTTGCTCTCTTGAGTATGCTACCACAGCTGTGTCATCTGCAAACAGCAAGCGACTCATTTTCCAGAAATCCCCACTCCCCAAACAGACAGCAAACCCACCCTTACCACTGCATTCATAAACAGATTAAGTAGCCATGGTAACACCACCTATCCTTGCTACAGACCCATCTTCACCTGGAACCAATCACCCTCCCTTCTTCCTACTTCACATAGATGCCTTACTCTCTTGATAGAAACTCTTTTCTCCTTTTAGTAGTTTTCCTCTTACAACTCATATTCCAAACACCTTCCATAAAGCATCTCTATCAACCCTCTTACATTATATGCTTTCTACTGATCCATAAATGCCAGTCAAATTCTTATCTTTCTCTGAGTATTTCTCTCACAGATTCTTGAAAGCAAACACCTGATCAACATAGTCTCTATTACTCCCAAAGCCACACTATTCCTCTTGAGTTTGATGCTCAGTGCATGCCACCACCCTCTCAGGCACCACTCTCTCATGTAACTTACATTTTATGATTAACAAACTGATACATCTGCAATTCAAACATTCACTTTTGTCCCCCTTGCCTTTATACAATGGCACTGTGCAGGCAATCCATCTATCCCCAGGCTCCTCACTTTGAATAATACATACAAATGACAGTGGTACAGGTAAAAGCAAAAGGAAGAGGAAGCCAAACTTTAGAATGATGGAATGAAATGCTCATTAAGGACTAACCTATTTGCAGGTGAACCAGTGGTGACAGCACAGAGTGAGGAGAAATTACAGAGGGTGGTAAAAGAGTTTTACATTGTATAAAACAAAAAGCTGAGGGTGAACAGAAGCATGACTAAGATGATAATCTTTTTAATGTCTACAGTGGTAGACATTACAAAATGCCAGTCATAACTGGGTACACTTATGGAGGAGAAAATGTGTCCATGATTAAAAATAAAAAGAGAAAAAGACCAACACAATTTTGCCAAACTTATAGATGTGAAATGTGGATATGGAATGAAATGCTTATAGGAATCAAGTTGCTGAAATGAACAATCTCAGGTTTGCTTAGGGGTTAGCAAATGAGATGAAATAAGTATGTCAAAGAATGGGCTACGAAAAATACTTTGAAGCGTTTTGGTCATGAAAAGAAGAAGTATGATGATAGGTTGGTAGTAAAACTAAAGACAAGTAAGGCTGAGGGAATTACCTAGGAGAAGACAGCATCCAGAGAAGGAAGATGAGAGAACACATTTGGGAGAAGAGCCAGAAAGAAGTGAGGAGGATAAGGCATGCTAGGCATTTGAATGTGGATGGGACTGTTCGAGACTTTTCTGTCAATATTATTTTCCCTAAGGGAATGAGGTGTCAGTACAGACAACAATGAACTGACAACAGATGATGGGAATAGTATACAAAAAAAAAAAAAATATATATACATATGTGTGTGTGTGTGTGTGTGAGAAACAATTAAGAAAATGACAGATGGTTATAAATTGTTAAAAATAGGTTACAGCACATACATGACCAAAA
Source organism: Panulirus argus (assembly GCA_038088735.1). Classification (NCBI taxonomy): domain Eukaryota; kingdom Metazoa; phylum Arthropoda; class Malacostraca; order Decapoda; family Palinuridae; genus Panulirus; species Panulirus argus. The sequence goes on from JAYMFT010153241.1 coordinate 10,200, forward strand.
GATACATATAAATGCTGAATACAACCTTACAAATGAGGAAAAAACTGATAATAAATACAAACAGTACAACTTTCAAAAGTGGGAGCAGCTGCCACCTTTGAAGATTTTAGCCATTTTATTTGAATAATGTGGAAAACTATGTAAGACATACCATTCTGTGAAATTTTTTGGATATTAGAACCAATGCTGTGTGAATATTTCTGAAGGTCACCATTACGGATGCCTCCACTCTGGTATGATGACATACCATCCATTTTCAACTATATGCTGCTGATGCTATTCAAATATTAAGTAAAGCCCTGAAAAAGGAAATATGAATGAATATAAGCATAAAAATAACACAACAGTATCTTTCCAACATGAACAATCTATCACAGAAAATACAGTCAGTGAGTGAGCCAATGAGGCATCAAATGCAAATAGAATAGCTAGTCTCATGAAATCTTTGTGTATCCCAAAAGACATCTGCCACCACCCTACAAGAAGGCTCACGCATAATCTTACAATATGATCTTTATATATACCTGGATACTCTTCCTTCAATATTCCAGCTTTTATGCGAACAAATTATGTTCTTTCACCTCACCCTCTGTTTTCCTAGAAATCTAATTCTCCCCTCATTTCTCTTCCGATTGTATGGAACTGTCCTTCTCTCTAATAATACTTCAACTTTCTATCCTTCACTTTTATCAACCAATCACTTTACAGCAACTCAGCTGCTGATTTCATGACATCTCATTCTATATTCCCAGTGAATCTCATTTCCAACTGTACAAAGTCAGTCTTAACTACCTCCAATCTGTTAAACTGCCTGAGAACTATGATCGACAAGCATAAAAATAGGGGGTTTAACCCTTTGTCAACTTTCACCTCAAACCATGACTTTTTTGTTTTATCATTCTCTTAGTTCAAAGGTACTACACTCTGCTTGTCTTTCAAAACTCTCTTCCATATAATTGTGATTTTTTTGCTTGTCTTTCAAAGCTCTCTTCCACAAAATTATGATTCCTTGGTATGTTATCTTTCATCTAAAAAACTCATAGTAGTATCATAAAAACTAATAAATATTACCAAAATATAATAATTTTCTCATAATAACAGCAATGGCCCTTATCTTCACCTCTTTAACTTTACTGTCTTAATCAGACAGTTTTACATGAACTTGCAGCGTTAGTTCAAAGCCTGGGATTTCCTGAGTGACAAGATACTACAGCATTTACATTATCAACAGAAGTGTTAAAAAAAGCAGTACAGCAATAAAAATGCTAGTAATCTCCAATTACAAAGTTCGTCTCTGAGGTACATAAGGTAGGTCAGAGTGACTGAAATTAGGTTAGATACTGAAGCACTCATCAATTTGAGTTATGCAAGTTGTATTCATGAAACTATATGTCTCCCCTTCATGAGTTACACAATATAGCTTAAATATGTATACTGGACAATGATGAGTCATATTGCCCAAACATGGAAGTGATGCATATTTGACCAACATTTAAAGCCAAGATCACAAGGTCCTAATTATGATAATCAGTAGTATGTCTTCAAATGGTGTTTAATCATATCAGGTTTCATAAAGATATCACTACAAATAAGTAAGTTATTGTCCTAAGAAAGTTTTCAAACTCATTTGACATCGACCTAAACGTTCATGGTCAAAATGACCTAACTAATCATAGTAAACAACGATCTGTCTTTTGATGATCCTTAGATATTTAAGGATTCCTTCATACAGACATCTTGTCAAATACAATTTGGACAAGATTCAGGCACATATTTAACTTTGACCTGACGCGAGTTCTTTGTCACAGTAACCTGGTTATAGAACAAGATACTCAATCTCTGTAAGGTCCTTATATTTCTATGCTTCATACAGATATCGCCACAATTAAGGAAGTTATGGTACAAGCAAGTAATCACTAAAAACAGTCCTAAATTGTAATGCAACTGAGAACCATTCATTTGTAATTTCACCCAGAATACTGTTTAATTTCTTTGTAAAGGGTCAGTCCCAGTAAAGTACTTTCTCCCTCAGTATCTCTGTTAACTGGTACTTACTGCTTCTGTTCTCCTATACAGTAAGCCTCCTCCACTGAGGACACATCAAATATATATCACTTCTTGCTTACTTATTTTAGCCATGTCATATATGATTTCTTGGATTTGAACTACTCCCCATAGGCACGAAAGCTATACACCAATCCTTCAAATGGCAATACTGCCTTGCTTCCATACATGTCATATTTTAATAAATCACACTGTCAATAACCTTCAAATCGTCATGGAGGGCAATTCATTATTTTTGCTCTGTGCAAGCAGCAAAGAAACTATATATAGATAATGTATATATATATATATATAAATATATATATATATATA
>JAYMFT010153252.1:0-12575 GCA_038088735.1 Panulirus argus
ATACTTTCCCTGTCTGTTTTTTCCCCTTTCTCAATTCTCTCTGTATTTCAATTAGGACCCGGCCTTGATGTGGACTTCTGTCCGTGACTGGAGCCTTTAAAAAAAAAAAAGTGTCTGTTCCCAGTCTCCTTACTCATAAACAGATATAATGTTTACCCTCTTTCATTCCTTGACACTTTGCTTCTGTCTAGTGACATCTTAAACAATATTTCACGAGGTTCATCCAGCATATCAAAAAAAAGGAGAGAGAGAGAGAGAGAGAGAGAGAGAGAGAGAGAGAGAGAGAGAGAGAGAGAGAGAGAGCATGGTATGGACAAATATGCCCCAATCAAGGCTATCTCAGGTAAAAGGAAAATGTTGGAAAGAAAACCAGTAGAAGTTTATCAGGGCTCTGCAAATATTTGCAGACCTGACTCTTAAAGGTTGAAAGATTACATGAAAAGTGAAAGACAGAAGGAAAAGAAATTCATAGGTTATATTTTTGAGGAAAGAAGGAAGTATCAGTTAAGTCAATCCTTGAGTGACTAGTCTCTACACAGAATTTATGGAATGCAGCAGCCAAACGCATGCCATAGGTCCAAGCCTTGGTGTGGGGAAACATGGGAAAACCAGTTTTTGATAACAGTGGCCGAAATAATTCTGAGAGAGAGAGAGAGAGAGAGAGAGAGAGAGAGAGAGAGAGCAAAATAGCAGTATATGGAAAGGGATCGTTGAAGAGATGTGACACCAGGAGAATTAGTGTGATGGCAGGCTTTTGATTCCACTGTAGTTAATAAAGAGGTGGAGGGTAAGGCCCCTCCCCAAATGTGTGAGCAGTATTCCATACTTAGGTGAATAAAACCCCTATAGATTTTAAACAGCTGCTCACAAAAATACAGTTATGACACCTATACAACCCTCCCATCTATTACCAAGCAGACTTTATGATGTTAATCATACAGAGTTTCCAAGATAAAGTGAAGGAGATGGTTATGTCCAGCATGTTTATACTATTTCAAAGTTGAACTGTGGTAGTTTGAGATTGAACATAGGCAAACAAATGACTTTTAAAAGAGTTATGGGGAGAAATTGTGTTTTAGCACTACATGTTGTACTTCTCTAATCCGGTGCTCTGTGGTCCAGCAACTCCCATGCTAAGGCACCAACATCTGTTTACACTGCAACTGAGCTAAATAATATTCCTGTTAATTTCTTACATTCAGCTGTATTTCAGCCCTTCAGGATGTCACTCAAGAGACCAAGAGGTACAGAAGATGGTGCCATTGCAAATAAGCATAAGCAAAAATCATTATCTATGCTTGAAAAGTAGTAGTTACTGAGAAAATTAGATAAAGGAACTTCTGTAAAGACTTTGTGTGAGTATTATGAGATTGGATTGTCTACTATGTATGACAAAGAAACAAAAGGAGCAGACTTTTACATTTTTGCTGAAATGAAAGCCAGAAAAGTTTAAAGGTTAGGGAAACTTTGAGAGGTGTCAGGAGTAAAGAATTAGACAGTGCACTTATAAAGTGGTTTAAGCTCTGACGTAATGAAGGTGGAAGCATTTCTGGTGAGATGCTTGGCGAGCAAGACAAAGTTTTTTATAGAAAACTAAAACTAGATTATGACTGTGAATATTCGCAAAGTTGGTCACACAAGTTTAAGTGGAGACATAGAATTTCAGTAACATAGTGTGTGCGGTGAAAGTGTAGTGCTGACACGGAAACTGTGACAAAGTTTGTGGATGAATCTGTACAGTTAGTGATAGCAGAAAACTTAGCCCCAGACCAAGTGCATAGTGCTGACGAATCTGTCCTGTATTGGCATCATATGCCATGAAAAATCCTTGCTCAGGATACTGTGGAGTCTCCATCTGTGGGTAAGGATTCCAAAGATTGGGTAACAATTCTTGGCTGCAGCAATGCTGCAGAAACACACAAAACCGAACTGAAGGTAAATGGTAAGCGTGTTCAACCAAGAGCCTTTAAAGAAGTGAAAATTCTTCCACTTATCTACCGTAGTACTAAAAAAGGGTGGATGACAACTAAACGTTTTACAGAATGGTCTGAAAATTACTTCATGAGTGAAGCTAGAGCACACTGTAAAGGAGCATCCACACTATCGGGCAGTGCCCGTCGGGCACGAATGTTAAGTCCATCATCGGACACTTTGTGGCAACTTTGATTGGCAAATCAGCAGACTGCCCTTGCCCGTAGTTGAGCAAAGTCACTAGACACTGCCTGGTGGTTTGAATATGGGGCTGGAGCAACAGCACTGCCATCCACAAAAAGTTACCATTCTTTACATCATATAGTTTTCTGCACTGTTCTTTTTCTTCTTTTTTATGCACAAGCAATCAATATGCTACACAGAACTATCTTTTTCCTTTTAACTTTGCTGCGCATGGTGATGATGCACTCGTGTCCTGCCGACCACCTACTAGCTACTGTATGACTTGACTGCTCAACCACCTCAACAGTGTCGACAACAACACAGGCATGCCTGACATACTTTACCCAGTAAGGGTACAACCTGCCGGGAACTACCTAATATTGCGGCTGTGACTTAACTCTGTTGGACTCGATCGAATATGTAAAATATTTTTAATTTTAGATACTTGTTCGGTACACTCCAAAGCAGAACTTTTAATAAAAGTCAATGTTTTTGGTCCCACCTAACTGCACCTCTCTGATTCAGCCCTGTGACCAGGGTATATTAAGCTCATATAAATCTAAATACAGATCGGAGTTCATGCACCATTTCCTTGTCACATTGAATGATGGGAAGCTTCCTGAAGATTTCATGAAGGACTCTAACTAAAAGGATATGGTTTATTCACTAGCTTCTGCCTGGAATGAAGATGAGAAAAGTACACTGCAAGGTGGCTGGCACAAACTGTGGCTAAGCTGAATGTTTCAGGACGAAGAAAGGTCGTTAACTATGCTAAGGCTCATTCCAGCGTAGAAAATCCACTTCCCTGCACCTCCACTGCCCCTAATGTGCAAGTATCTGCTGTCCATGAAGACCCTGATGACCCTGATGTACTTCTGGTGTAATCTGGTGTGACAATAAAAACCTCGTTTGGAAGCATTAATGGTTGTATTATTTCGTGTTTTAAGCTCTGTTCTACCTTTGATAACAGAGCAATATGTATGTGGAATGAGCTGGCAAGACTAGGGGTTGGGCATATGTTTACATAGGGGGTTCCCTTAGGGATCAATTTCTGTTTTCTGGCATTTTCTGTGCTCCAGTAATAGCCAGGTCCCAAGGCTGCCAGATTACAGAGGTTCAGCCTGTATTAAAATTCACAAGGTTACTGTTACGGCAAGCTGAAATGTGCACAGGTCTGAGACAAGTGAAAAAAAAAATTATCAGTACAACAAAAGAAATGAATACTAAAGGGAGGAGGAGACAAAAAGTGAGTTGAAGTATGTAAAGTGGAATCATCAGCATAAGGGTGAATAGGGTTAGAAGTAAAAGGGAGATCATTTATTGCAAGAAGAAAGAAAGTAGGTGACAGAACAGAACCCTGACACACACTAATGTTGACAAGACAGGAGAGGAAGTCACTCCATCGATGACTATTGTGATGGAACAGCCTGAAAGGAAATTATGCATTATAAAACAGAGAGAAGCAGTGAAGTTAAAGGGAGGAAGATTAGAAAGCAAAGACTTACGCCAAACCCTGTCAAATGCTTTGGAGTTGTTGAGGGCTACCACAGAAGTTTCACTAAAATCCCTGAGAGAGGAGGACCAGAGGTGAGTCACATAAGAGAAAAGATCACCAGTAGACCTACCACTGCAAAATCCATAGTGGTGATCAGAAAGAAGTTGAACTTTCATCAGTACTGTGTGCCTTGTATGGATAAAAAGCTTTAAGTATTTGGTCAATATGTTTTCTAAACATTTCATTGATTTCTAAAACCTCTTGCGCATTCCATCGCACTGGTGCTGGGGCTCTAGAATCTTCTTATGTGAAAACCTTTCTGAATTTATTCAGTTCCTCATATATACTTACATCATTCTCTGCAATCTTCCTTTTGAATCCCTTTGCCTTATCAGGTGCTTTTTAAATGATAACTGAATCTAAAGAAAAGTTTTGGATTTCCTCTTGCCTCGTCCAAAATATTCTTTCCAAAGTTTCCTTGTTCCTCCTTTCTTATCCTGTTATATTCATTCCATGCTCTTTTATACCTTGCAAGTGTTGGCTGACTAGAATGCCATCTATATCTTCTCCACTACACCTCTCGAAACTCCTTTGCTTTTTGACATCTTTTATCAAAGCATTCTTTCCTCCTTCTAAGTGGAAGAGAACAAAGAAGCATATCAGAGGAGCCTTCTCCAAATTGGAGGAGGTCAGCAGCAGAGTGCCACATGGTTCTATTACAGAGCCATTACTAGTCTTGATCTATGTAAATAGCATGCCTAAATGTATGGACTCCTACGTGAATGTGCTTGCGAATGACAAAATGGTTGTGAGGGAAGCAAAGAGCAAGGAGGACTGCAACACCTCACATGGGGATCATGACAAACACCAAAGCTAGTCTGATATATGGCTAATGAAGTTCAGCCTAAACAAATGTAAAGTGATGAAGATGGGTTACACTGAAAGATGGCCTCAATATGACTAATCTTACAAGAAACATGCTGTAGGACACTGTATTTAAGAAAAACTTATAAGTGGTATTAAACTTAAACTGTCACAAAAGTTCCACCATAGGAGAACAGTTAGCCCATTCAGTATGGCTTGCTGTAAATCTAAGATACCCCTGCGAGCAGAGGAATTTCAATTAATCAAAAGGCTATTTCATTTTGACTTGGGAAACTGTTAGAGTACTTATCCTCGATTCAAAAATTATATTCATATTCTGGTAGTTCTTCACACCTTCTTGCAAAAGGGTCAAAGTTTGTGTATGAGGGGGAATTCCCATTAGCACTGTCAGGCGCGTGAATAATCTTGGGAGTTTTCCCTTTTAACATTCTTTTTTTTCTTTACTTTTATGATGCTAATTCATTGGGGATCTAAAATTTTTGCATGAGCATATATCACTTCATCTGAATCTCTGTTTTTTATGAGTAAAAATTGCTTTTGAAATGTTCACAAGATGCAGAGATCTTTCTGGGAAAGTTTTTCAGGCCATATTTTCTTTTATTTACTTAAGTCGTAATTTAGTATTTTTGTATTACATAGCATGAGTGACATCATAGAAAAAAGGTATACTTGCCAGAATAAATAAATAAAAGCGCTATAATTATTTTGTAAACATTGTTTCCATCTCCTGAGAATATTGCATGGACAGCCACAGCCAGTTGATCTCCCATTTCGACATCTACTGTGTGGCATCTGGACTGTCAACTTCAGAGGCGTAACTATCTTCTGTTTCACTTTTCTTTTTTTTTTTTGTCCCCATTTTCTAGCTTACTGAGTTCACCAAACTTTACTGCACCAGAATATCAACAAGTCTAACAGTATCTATGCTTCAAGGGCCAAAGGTGGTCCAGCAGCAAGTGGATATTGTATATCTCCTCTAATATTCTGATGGCTACTGACCCATACACTTAAAAAATATTTGACTCATTGTCTGGCATCAGTTTCTTGTGTTGCCATTTCTTAAAACTGTCACTATTCATCTTCCTACCAATACCTAAAGCACAAAATTTAAGAGGTTTTGCTACAACTATACCCCAAAATCAAAGTAAGTTACATTTAGTGTTGCTGTTGCAACACCCTGCACTGAATGGGTTAAGAAAACCAACTGCCTGCTATCAAATATTAGAATAGCATTCAAGTTTATGGTTAAGGAATTATTCATCAAGCTGTTCACATAATACATACAGCAAAAACTAGAACATGCTTCCCAGATTTGGTCACTGCACTAAAGAGGCACAAAGAAGTAATAGAAAAGATCCAGAAGTTGGCAACAATGGTGGTACCAAAATTAAGAAAGCCGAGTTACAGGGAAAGGCTAGAGGCTTTAAATTAGCTCACCTTAGAAAAGAAAAGAGTGATGGGTGACTTGGCCACAAGCTTTAAATTTCCAAAATAGATCGATGGCATAGACAGGGAACAGTTCTTTGAGAGATGTAAGGACAATACAATCAGGGGATATAATATGAAATTAAGCAAGAAACTGGTATGAATGATGTGAGGAGGCACTTCTATAGTTAAGAGTGGAGGAAGAATGGAATAAAATGACTGAAGACATGGTTACTGCAGACAGCATACAAAATCTTAAAAGTTGCACGTTAGAATATGTTCAAGAGATGGAGACCCACTCGTGTAAACCTCGCTTCCCATATAGCACAAACAGTTGATTACAAATAGCAAAGTACACTGAGGATATTTGAACATGCATAGTATAGTTGGAATCTGGAAGATAAATGGAATGAAGAATTATGTGAGAAGGTCAAGTGTTGTGTAGAAGTCAACAGAAAGGTGTATGGATGAGTCTTTCAGAAAAGTGTGGTCACAAAAAATGCATGACAAATGACAGACTGATCAAGATAAACAGCAAAGGATTTTGATATATATAGTGAAAGGACAGATTAGGGCTAAGGATATTTCAGGCAAAGATGCAAGAGGAATGACTGGGGATCACATGCAATGGAAGCATTTTGTATATGGTGGTTATATGAACAGAAACACAGGTGTCGCTTGTTGGATCAACTCTGTGTAAAGTAAAAAAGTAAAAATTTTTTTACTTAGGTTTCCTGTGCTATGTCAGTTACTGCAAAAAACAGTGTACAACTCCATGTTTCAATTCAATACACTAGGCACAGGCTGAAGATGTGTATAAGTGAGTTTAGAGGATGTATGTATTTGATCAATCCCAAGAAAGTGGAAATGGCATAATGATGATAGAGAGATAGCATTGATTTTGATTTCTTTTTCCTTCTTTCATACAATTGTGTTCACTATTTCATGCATGAGTGAAGCAGTGCCAAGAAAAAGTGACTGGGCAATTGAAGAATTCTTGCTTAGCTCATTCTTCTTTTCCTTCAATTCAGAAAATAATACAAGAGGGGAAGATTTCTAGCCCCCTGCTCCTACCCCTCTTACTCTTAAATGCTGTCAACAATATGCAGATTTGAGGGCAGTATCCTTCCTCCCCCTCTCCCAGGAATTTTTTGAATTAACAGGAATATTACTACAGCATTGATCATCCCAAATGAATATCAAACTTGTCTGTCTGCTTCTTCATACCTTGTGTTCAGTTTGAAGAAATTATGAGACATTGATTGATGAAATAACTGTCTGCAAGAAAATGACTTCACTTGGGAAAAATCAATATGGAAAAAATTCTACATCAAAATTCCTTACAGCACAATTGTTCGTTTTGAACAGTATATAGTTCAAATGTGAAGCTGCAGAAAATACTAATTTGATTCTGTGTAAGCCACACTATCTTAAACACTGGATAAAGCTTCTCTGATGATAAAACAACTTAACTAATATTCAATAACTATCATATTCATATGAACTTCATCTGTGGGTACCTGATATGAGAATTCAGTGAAGCTTAGACCTTCTGCTGTGCTGAGACGAGACTGTACACTGGTGCGAGACAACATATCACCCATTCGTAAATTGCGGCCAGTTATACGCAGGAAATCTACTACATCTAATCTTTTGTACCAGTGAAGATTATTTTCAATTCTGCAGAGAAAATATAAAACCATCACTTTACAATGCTATGTGTTACTGCATTAAAGTTAACAATGAGTACTGGGCATGAGATTGCATGAAGAAAATTTGATATATATCAATCAATCATTTCTAACTCCACTACCAACAATGTAAGGCCTCACTCACAATAGTCTCAAATTATGTCCAACATGCTGAAGTGAACAAAGTCTTCCACATTATCAAGTATCTGCTATGCACACTAAGTAGATTCAGTAACTAAGACTTGTATCTCCATTCACCTTTTTATCTTCACTCAATAAATGAGTCCACTACATATACTCAACAACAGTTCCTATATATCTATCCATATCTTTGATGTATGTTCCCTTTGGAAACTCCTTCAAGGGGGTGGCCATGGCTAAAGAGTCTCCATAGCTGGTGAGCTCCAGTCCATTTCTTAGCATTTAGTGCCTCACCCTTAACAGGCCAATGGCAGAAGGCAACTCTAGAGCAGTGTTTACTTAGGCTCCTAACTAATGTTCATACCAATTACTTCTATGAAGTATTCCTGCCTAATGTTCCAACATACTGCTTCTACCTGATGCTCCTATCCATGCTTCTACCTGAAGCTCCTATCCAATGTTCTTACCCAGTACTTCTACTTAATGTTTCTACCTAATGCTCTGTCTAATGCTCCTACCTACTACTTTTATCTATTGTTCATACCATTTTGCCAAAAGTCAGGACTAGCACATAGCACTCACCACAGGAAAATCTAGTTATGAAGAATGACTTGTGAGAGTTAAGCATTGTGAAATTTTATGTATGATAAGGACACTTTTTATGTTTGTGGACAAAATACCAGTAGTGTATGTGTTGGTGAAGCAGAAAGAAAAGACAGCTACCTAAGTCAGAGGAGTGCAACTTGAAAACCAGTCCCATTGCATCCTATCTGATATTCCACTAGCTTTCAACAATTCACTCATCACATCTGTCCATCTCTTTCATGGTCTATCCTTCTCTTAGCGTTAAGTACACTAACATGAATTTTCTCAACCATCCTGCCATCTGCCATACATCATACATGGCCATATCACCCTAAAAGGCTTTCATATATGTGCTTTTCAAATTATCTCCTTATATCATATATCTTTCTCACATTTTCATTCATTGCTAATTCTGATCATTATCTAACTTTACTGCACTTATCATTTCAGCTAATTACAACGGAAAACTAAGGCTTTTCATCCATACATAAAAGCTGGGACATAAAGTCTATCATGTAATGTTCTTGCATACTAAATTCAAAATTTTCCTAACCACTAAAGCTCTTACAGCACCTGCAAATCTTCCTTGCATGACTATTTTCAACCTCTTCTTTTCCACTACCTACCTTAATGACCAGTGCTTTAGGATATCTTAACTCATTAACTTTTAATTCTTCTCATTTCTAGAAGCTATTACATCCCTTTAAAAACAAAAACTTTGTATCTATTCATATTTGCTTTCAAAATCCTCCTCCTACAAACATCATTAAGTTACCTACAATTCAACCTGATTCCTCCTCTGATTCAGCAAAAGAAATGCACTGTCCCACAATGGCCCAGCTGTATCCTGTAAGCATCCCAGACTGTAGCTGTGGATAGGGAGCTCTGGTTCTAGTGCATTATACATGACAGCTAGGAAGTGAACGTGAGCAAAGAGACTGCTTTTCATCTGTTCCTGGCCTAACTTAGCTAATACAGGAAACATCAAGCTAGTATAAAAAAAGAGAGAAAGTTGAGAGTAAATGTGAATAAGAGCAAGGTTGTTGGGTTCGGCAGGGTTAGGGACAGGTTAATAGGGATGTGGGTCTAAGTGGAGAGAGGTTGGAGGAGGTGGGGTGTTTTAGATATCTGGGAGTGGACTTGGCAATGGGTGGAACCATGGAAGCGGGAGTGGGTTATGGGGTGGGGGAGGGTGTGAAGGTTCTGAGAGTGAAGAATGTGTGGAATGAGAAAACGTTATCTTGGTATGTTTGAAGGAATAGTAGTTCCCACAATATTACATGGTTGTTAGGCATGGGCTATAGATAGAGTTGTACAGAGGAGGGTGGATGTGTTAGAAATGAAGTGTTTGAGGACAATATGTGGTGTGAGGTGGTTTGATCTAGTAAGTAATGCAAGGATAAGTGAGATGTGTGGTAATAAAAAGAGTGTGGATGAGAGAGCAGAGGAGGGTGTGTTGAGATCGTTTGGTCATATGGAACGAATGAGTGAGAAAAGGTTGACAAAGAGGGTATATGTGTCAGAGGTGGAGGGAACATGGGAAAGCAGGAAACTAAATTGGAGGTGGAAGGTTAGAATGAAAAAGACTTTGAGCGACTGAGGCCTGAACATGCAGGGGAGTGAAAGACATGCACGGAATAGTGTGAATTGGAACGATGTGGTATACTGGGGTCAAAGTGCTGTCAGTGGACTGAACCAGGGCATATGAAATATCTGGAATAAACCATGGAAAGGTCTCTGGGGCCTGGATGTGGATAGGGAGCTGTGGTTTCGAAGCATTACACATGATGGCCAGAGACTGAGTATGATCAGATGAGGCCTTTCTTTGTATGTTTTCAAGTGCTACCTCGCTGACACAGTGGGGTGGCAATGCTGTTTCCTGTGGGGTGGAGTGGCATCAGGAATGGATGAAGGCGAGCAAGTATGAATATGTATGTGTATATGTGTATATGCATGTTTATGTATATGTATGTATATACAGTAATCCCTCGATTTAATGGACCCTGATACAACGGATTTCAGATTTAGCGGACAGGACAAATTGTAATCAATTAATTAATAATAATTGAAAAAAATGTAAAAAATTAAAAAATCTCAAATGCAGCACCATGTGCATTTCATATCGCACTTGTTTTTCGTAGCATGGGGTATACTCGCTTTGTTTCGGTCTCAAGCTATTGTGCGGCCTGGTTGTATATAGAAAATTGTGACTAAATTTATTAAATAATTTTGTAATCCTTACAATCTAAGATGGCATCAAGTGATAAAAGGGTTAAAAGAAAGCATGTGAACTGTATACTATATTACTGTATATTGTATAAAAAAATGGTTAAATTCGATTTAACGGACTTTCAGCATGAACGTACACCCCCTCCCCCTATTAATCTGTTAAATCGAGGGATTACTGTATGTATATGTTGATATGTATATGTACGTATTGTACACTATATATGCATGTATGTATATATGTGTGTATGTAAGTGGATGGGTCTTTCTTTACCTGTTTCATGGCACTACCTCACTGACGCAGAAAACGGCAATCAAGTATGATAACAATAATAATATATATATTCATTATCTTTCAATACAGATGCTCCCCATCTTAAGACCTATGTGATTACATCCATCCATACATACGACTAGAAAAAATATAAATAAAAAGCATATGCTAATATAAAAATTAAGCTTGGTCGTACATCCGGCAGTGCTAATAGCTGCATGCGTACAATGGTGAATGCCAGACAATCCCGGCATTGTATACATCACAGCATCTCTCTCAGTTCTCACTCTAAGTTACCATTCAGTAGGCATGTGTTATTCAAGTGAATCTAATGAATTTTTGTGCTGCGTTAAATCATTTTTGTATCAAACCCAAAAGAAGATGACGAGGAAGAAGAAAAATCCACAACATGTTGACAGTTCTGGCAAGAAGCTGAAGTAGATGCTTAATATGGAATTGAAAAAGAAGGTAATCATCCGATATGAAGGAGGAAAATAAAGTTATAATGTGACTGCACATGATCTACAGTTGTCCCTTTTGACAGTCTCCACAATTTTCAAGGAAAAAGAAAAAATACGTAAAGCAGTGAAAGGTTCGGCAAGTATGAAATCTATGATGATAACAAAGCAACGACAAGGGCCCATCCACAAAAAAGGAAAAGTTGATGATGCTCTGGATGGAATATCAAATTAAAAAAAGTGTACCACTAAGCTTACTAACAATTCAGGTGAAGGCTAGAAGTCTTTCTGAGACTTTGAAGGAGTGAGAGGGAGAGGATTGCATCAAGAACTTCACAGCAAGTCATGGCTGACCCAATAGATATAGAAAAAGATATAGCTTGCAAAACATTTGACTCACAACTGAAGCATCAAGTGCTGATGAAGGAGGTGCCGAAAAGTTCATTGAAAGTTTGTATGATTCAGCCCATGAACTGGAAAATCTCAAATAAAGGGTAAAAAGAAACTACAAAATCATATGCTAAAGCTGGTTAATAAAAAAAGAGATAATCATGATAAAAAATTGAAAAGGATACAAGAATGCTGTACAGTTATACGAATTCTACATGCCATGCTAACATACATCCTACTTACATCCATTTTGAAATCTGACCAATCAGTGAGAAGAGAACTCAGACATATGCTGGGGAGCATCTGCATTAGTTTTAAAAGGATGGAACAGAGCAATGAGCAAGTGAGGAATTTCCCCCCCTAAGGCTCTGTCATCTGTTCCTGACACTACGTCACTCACATGGGAAATGGCGAGCATATATCTTATCCCTGGAGATAGGGGAGAAAGAATACTTCCCACGTCTTCCCTGCACATCTTAAAAGGTGACTAAAAGGAGTGGAAGTGGGGGGCTGGAAATCCTTCCCTCTAGTATTTGCTTTTCCAAAACAAGGAACAGAGAAGGGGGCCAAGTGAGGATTTTCCCTCTAAGGCTCAGCCTTCTGTTTTCTTAATGCTATCTTGCTAACGTGGGAAATGGCGAATATGTAAAGAAAAATATATTCATTTATTTATTTATTATTATACTTGATCACCATTTCCTGCATCAGCGAGGTAGCACCAGGAAAAAGAAAAAGAAAGAACCATCCACTCATACACATACATATATACACATGCACATTAGGGTGTGTCAATTTTCATAACATGCAAAAAATCAAATTTGGTAGTGAAATTAATGTGCCTTTTTACTCCC
>JAYMFT010153263.1:0-12575 GCA_038088735.1 Panulirus argus
TGTGTGCATGTATGTATATATGTGTGTATGCGGGGGGGATGGGTTTTTCTTCGTCTGTTTCCTGGCGCTACCTCGTTGACGCGGGAAACAGCGATAAAGTATAATAAATATAAATATATATATATATATATATATATTCATAATTGCTTGCCTTCATCCATTCCTGGCACCACACCACCCCACCCCACATGAAACAGCATCGCTATCCCCTGTGTCAGTAAGGTAGTGCCAGCAAACAGGAGTAAAAAAGGCCACATACATTTACACTCAGTCTCTAGCTGTCATGTGTAATGCACCGAAATTACAGCTCCCTATCCACATACAGACCCTAAAGACCTTTCCATGGTCTACCCTAGATGTTTCACATGCCCTGGTTTGGTCCACTGACAGCATGTCGACCCCAGTATACCACATCATTCCCTTTCATTCTATTCCGTGCATGCCTTTCACCCTCCTGCATGTTCAGGCCTACTATGAAATTTTATTATTATATTTATTTATTATACTTGATCACTGTTTCCCGCATCAGCGAGGTAGCGCTAGGAAACAGACGAAGAAAAACCCATCCCCCCGCATACACACTGAGATTTTATTTCATTATTATCATTATCTTTTTCTTTATAATTCTATCATCTTTTGTCATTATTACAGCTACCACCACTTTTAAGTCTATTACGACTTTTCCCACAAAGTTTGTTTGTTGATCAGCATGTATAGGCTCATCTTTAAATGTCAAGTAACCTTTCTCCTCTTCAGCAATGATTCATGTACACTCACATTTATTTCTTCTTGTCTTCCATTTGGTTTCTCACTCTCTATATATCCCCTACTTTATATTCTACTTAGTGAATCAATTCTCTCTCTTCTTCCTCTGGTATAATCTGTTTCTAAATCCTCTATTTATGTGTCTATGGCCTCAGGCTGCAGTGAGCCATTCCAGATGTTTCCTCGTACCTTTGACCCATAGGGGGGTAGATTTCCTGACATTATGTATTCATCTTACATTTTTTCTTCCCAAATGGTTATTTAAAACAGTTAATTCATCATATGTTTTCCTGATGGCTTCATGTTTATGATTACTGAAAAATATGTTAAAGATAACAGTGTCTTAGTCCTGCATGTCATAGGTATTCAAGTCTATGGCTCATCCACAACAGAGTGCTACAAAACAGATTTTCTTTCAATTTGCTTAATGCCCTAAAAATGAGTGTCTTAATTCAGGGTAAGTTTCACTTAAATGATGTAATAACAGACTACACTTCTTTTCCTTTTTCTCTCACTTTACTTTGAAGACCTATAACTAGAAAAATAATTTCGCAGTGGCAACACCTCAAAGCTGTTGCTCCTGCCACTGGAACTGACTGGTACAGATGTCTCTGTTGTCCTTTATTTCTTCAGTCATTTGTTATATCACAGATTTAACAAAGATACATTTACCAGTGTAAACAGACAAACCCAGCTATAGTAGAAATTTAGACAGTGGTTTTGAGTGTTGCCAGTATTTAACATCTTATATGCAGTACACTTCCACACACAAGAGCCCCACACCTCAAATCTAGTATACTTTGTAGGTACTTCTTCGGGACACTCAAACTTTTCTACTGTGCATCCCATAACGTTTCTGATGTCAATAGGCAAGGTGTTGAAGAATCTTGGGCCCTAAATGTTTATGGTTTTCTCTCTTTTAGTAGACACTGCACCCTTGAATTTCAGAAATAGTATCTTACAAAATCTTTCATGCCTGTTGTGCCAGTAGGATAGTATTCCAAAGTGTAAGATGAAAACTATATCACCTCTCCTTCCTGCCCTCTTGGGAGTAGAGCCTCTGAGATTTCAGCCATTCCCGATAATTTAGTTCCTTTATCACACTGATGTAGGCTGTGAAAGATCTCAGAAAAATTTCTAATTCTGCAATTCTGCCTGCTTTGTAAAGTGATGCTAGAAAACAGCAACATTTAGTTCACAAAAGAATTAGCAGCTCGAATAGGATCATCTCTTGTCTTGTCTTGAAAGTCTGCAAGATCCAGCTCACAATTCTTCTGCAAGAGTTCACCATTGTTCTGCTGTGTTCGCTGAAGGTTAGGCTGTCAGACATTATTACTCTGAGGTCTCTCAAATAATTCAACTGGTTTGTGACAGCATCTGTGTCTGTCTGGTATTGTTTTAAATTTCTTCATTTTCCCTAAACTGGAGAAACTGAAACTTAACCCCATTAAAATACATCTGCTGCGGTCCAGTTATAGGCTTTGCTTATGTCTCTTTGTACCCTTTCAGTACCATCTATTGATGTGATTTTCATACTTTTTCTTATATCAACAGCAAAACATGATGTGAAGCTGTGGCCCATGCTCTTTTTAATGTCAAATATTTTCCACACGAGTGAGGTAGAATCCAGAACAGATAAGTGAGCCTTAGAGGAAATAAAATCATCATTTGGCTCTTTCCTCTATCTCTTACCAACTAAATACTTAGTGAAGTCTTCACCCCAAGAGCTTGGACTGGGCCAAGGCTGGTGGATTGGGTTGCTGGTCAACTAAGCTGTTGGAAACCACAGCCTGGCTTGACTGGTACATTTCGTCACTTCTTGCCATATGTACTCTTAAATTTCTCGACTGCACATCCCATGGCGTTGCTAAGGTTAACAGGCAAAGTGTTGAGTCTTGAGCCTCTGATGTTTATGGCATTCCCTTTTTCTGTGCATATTGTGCCTCCAGATTTCAGAGGTAGTATTCAACAAAGTTCTTCATGCCTGCCCTGCCAGTAGGATGTTACATCCAAGTGTAAGTTAGGAATCATGGGTTCTAGGATTTTCCGAGTACAGATGATGATATACTCCCATCTGCACTCCAGAGAGTATAGCCTCAAGAGACTTCAGTTATTCCAGTAAATTAGTTCCTTTATCAGGCAAATATGGGCTGTGAAAGGTCTCTGAACACTTTTAAAGTTACAAAGCAGCAATATTCAAATCATGAAAGAATCAGCACTGAATAACATCATTGGCTTCCCTTCCCTTTTCCTGAAGGTCTACAGGATCCAGCCTTCCATTCTTCTGCATAAGGCAACTGTTTTTTATGTTCCCTGAAGATTAGGTCACAAGACATCATTACTCTGAAGTCTTTGACATTATTGACTGGTTAATTATGGTATCAGTAACCGTTTGGTATTCTTTATTGCTTTTGATTTCTTCAACTTTCCCATACCAGAGGAGTTGGAACTTATCTCTACTTAAAAGCAAGTTGTTCTCGGTTGCCCAGTTAAAGATTTAATTTTTGTCTCTTTGTAGCTTTTTGACATCCTCTATTGATGTGATTTTCATGCCTATTCTTATATCATTAGCAAGGATATGAAACTGTGGCTTGTGTTTTCATCAATGTCAGATATAAGAATGAGGGGTGCAATTACAGTTCCTTAAAGTAATGAGTCTTTTACTGTGGAGGCTCGGGAGATGGCATGGTTTACAACTCCATGTGATCTTTCAGAAAGTTCTATACCCATCTCTCAATTTTTCCGGCTTCTCCCACATTTTGCATTACTTTTGGAAAGAAATACAGAATGGGAAAAACTTCCAAACCCCCAATTCCTGCCCCTATCAATCATCTTCTATGACACACTGGAGATACATGGGCAGTATTCTTTCACCCGATTCCCTAGGATAATTTGTTTTTTCTTAACAAGTAACTTATTTTTAGTTTGTGAATTAGTTATGAATCTACTAAAGAGAAATGCATAAGAAATATATTAAAAATATAATTCATCGCATTATTCACCATGTACAATGTACCAACACACTTCTTATTACCACATCTCTCTCTTACCCCGTCATTACTTACTCAATCAAACCACCTTACACCACATATTGTCCTCAAGCATTTCATTTCCACACATCCACTTTCATCCACACAGCCTTCTCTACAGCCAATGCCTTGCACTGTTGGGACTACTATACCTTTAAACGTATCCATTTTTGCCATCCCTGGTAACATTCTCTCTGTCCACACATTTTTAAATGCTCACAGAACCTTCGCTTACTCACCCACCCTATGCCTCACTTCCACAGTTCCATTTGCTGCCATGTCCACTCCCAGGTATCTAAAAACAATTCAGCTCCTCCAAGTTTTCTCCAATCAAACTCACACCCTACTAAACCTAATAACCTTGCTTTTATTTGCATTTACTCCTTTCCCACACTCTTCCAAACTCGGTCACCAACTACAGCATTTTCTTACTCAAATCTGCCACCAGTACTGTATCATCAGCAAACAATAACGGACTTACTTCCAAAGCCTTCTCATCCCCTACTTAGTGCATATGTGCCTCTTTCTCTAAGACTTTCGCATTTACCTCCCTCACCACACCATCCATTAAAAAAACTGAAAAACCATGGTGACAACACACATCCCTGCCACAGACCAGCCTTCGTTGGGAACCATTAACTCTCCTCCCTTCCCCATTGTACTTATGCCTTACACCCTTAATAAAAACCTCTCACTGCTTCTAGCAGCTTTCCTCCTACACCATACACTCTCAAGACCTTCAGTAAGACATCTCTATCAACCCTATCATATGCTTTCTCCAGGTCCATAAATGCCACACACAAAACCATCTGTTTCTTTGTTTTTCACACACACACATTCTTTAGAGCAAACACCTGATCCACATAACCTCCATCACTTCTGAGAGCACACTCCTCCTCCTCAATCTGATGCTCTGCAAATGCCTTCAATCTCTCTATCACTACTTTCCTACACATTTTACCAAGTGTATCAACAAACTTATACTTCTGTAGTTTAAACTCACCTTTATTCCCTATGCATTTATATGATGGCACTATACATACATTCAGCTAATCTTCAGACACCTCATCATGATTCATACACAATAAAAATCCTTACCAACCAATCAGCAACACAGTCACCCCCTTCCTTGATAAATTCAACAGCAATACCATCCACTCCAGCTGTCATGCCACATTTGATCTTATGTAAGGCTTTCACCACCTCTCCTCTCTTCAACAAACCATAAAAAATAAAAAAATATAAGAAATACAGTTTACTGTATCATTCACCAAGTGAGATGACCAACCACTTGCCTCCATGAACAGGTAACATTCTACACTAAACACTTCTGCATGGTTCATATTTCTTTTACAGCATTTTTCTTGATGTAATCTATATAATTCTTTTACTGTATGAATTTTTGAAGAACCTACAAAATAATATCAATGCCATGTATTGTTTTTGTTATAAAAATCAGGCCCATGCTTTTATTCAAGAGTGGGGTGAGGTCGGTGGTGACGTGCAATGTGTGTCGTACTGTGTGTGTGTTACCACATACCATGTAGCAGTGCTGTAGCCAATTATTTCCTTCTCAGTTGTGGGTTGAGTGAGACTGGGTAATAGGGAAGATGTAATGAGGAATATAAAATTAGATTATATGATAAAAAACAGTGTTCTTTTCTTTTCATAACAAATGTACTGAATTTTCTTCAAATGATGCCATTCACACAATACAATATTTCTCAAAAGAACTCTATTCAATTCCATGTAAAAGGCAGTTAAGTATGAATCATAATACAAAGAACATGGTATAAAACATGTATGTAAAAATGGCAACAAATTTCAAGATATACATAACTACTAAAAAGTACTGTTCACTTTGTGGAAAGAATTTATCTAGCCATGTCAGGCATGGCTGTGTAGTAGCATGTGCTGGATGATTCTGTAATACTTATTCTTGTAATTACACAGTTGGGCATGAGTCAAACTGACTCCCATATTTGTTTTCTACATTCTATTAACATTATCTTTAATATCTCGAGAAGAAAAAAGTTTCTATTATTCCTGAATTTTCCAATTTCTAGGACAAGAATTATTATATGGGTGTTAAAGGGTTAAAGGGAAAAGTATCCTCTATCTTCACATATGATGGCATCCTGAGATGCACTGCCAACTTCTTTATGGTGTATATGCTACACTCATGAACATCATGACATCAAGCAATACTGAAGTGCTAGACCCATGCTCAAGTACATTCAGTATCATGAACAAGCTCACCTGTATAAGTACTTGCTGGACACTTAGGCATGGTGACAATTAGTTCAAGGTGGCAGAAGTGTCAAAAATATGAGAGGCAAACAATGCATCCTTACTCTTTGAATACAAGCAAAGAAATGAGGCTGTGGGCATCATGGTATGCATGGCTCACATTATATTGCAACAGCTCATTACAAAAATGGGAGTAATTTAGGGGATTGTTCTATATCAAAATCATTATATCAAACTGCTCTGTATCGAGATATTACTGGATTGACAAACATGGTTATGAGCATACCATTTTATGAACCACAGATAAAGAGTTTTGAGTATCCATGGATTTCTGTTTTCCTTGTTGGGAGAGTGTTGTGGCTCCAGGATACCTCTAGCCAAGCCTAGAGGGATCCTGCATTGTGGTGGCATGAAGATGCACAAAGCAATGTGCAAGAGATGAGAGTGTCACCCACACTTACCCATAATATTCAGTTCTTACCATGACTCTGGCTGCATGCAGAACTCCAGCCTCAAGTCATCTCCCTAATGTACAACTCTAATTAATATAAAATTTTGCTCTTAAACATGGCCTCTAAACATAAAGCTAGTCATGTGAGTGGTGCTACCACAAAGAGAGCAGGAAAAGTGATGTCTTCAGAGCAGAAGCTGGACTTACTTGATCAGCTTATACATGATGAAAGTGCAGTATCTGTTGGGAGGCATTTTGATGTTACTCAGTCAACAGTGCAAACCATAAAGAAAATGAGACAGCACTCCTCTGACCCAGGTAGCTCTCTTTTCTTTCTATCTCACCCACAAGTGGACTATTGGCATTCTGTCCACAAACATACAATCTCTCCTTGTCATACATAACACTTGACAACTCAGAATTTACAGAGCTCATTCTTCATAACCTAGACTTTTTGTGCTTTCTTCATGGTGGATTGTGTCTGTTGCATTACTGGAAGTATCAGAGTGGTCATGTCATTTACACATCCCTCCTCTGCTTTGGTACTCAGCAGGGTTTCCCACTGTGTGGCAGACGACTTCTCATTGATCAAACCCTCCTAGTTTATCTGTTTACTATTAAAACTGAAGTCATTGAAAACACCTCTAGTGTTTTGAGAGTTCTGACTCTGCAGATCAGTACCTAAGCTTGTTTTCACTTCAATGAGGTTGTGATCAGAGTATAGGGTGTTTGAGAAAGTAGTGTCACATATCAGATCCACATCATTTGTGAATAAAAGTTCAGAATGCTATTTCCTGCTGTTGGTTTTGTTATATGTTGGCTAAGGGAGAACTTTTCATAAACTCTGAATAACTCTCTTTTTTGCAGCAGTTTGTCTGAGCTGCTTCCACTGTTAGTATCTTATGCTACAATGCTAATTTCCCACGTTTCCAATTAATGTGAGGTAAGTTTGTTTCCTAGTTCCATGATTCTAAGAGTTAGCCCTTCAAAATCATCTTTTTTTCTCATACCTCTTACACACTTGTCCTCCACTGTCTAGTAATGTTTCCCTTTAAAACTGTCATTGTGTGTGAACTGCTACTGTCTTGCAATAAATTTCTCTCTGGGCATAGTACAAATGTCTCATCCCACTTTAAAAGTGAAGCAAAGTGTGAAGTGTTGTTATAAACGTGTGCCAGTGTCTAGTCGTTGCTTTGGATGATGACAAACTTCTTGATAACTTAGCACAATGTGATTCAAACTCAGAGTATGAATTAATGAAGTTGAATCTGTGGTGTGGACTGCATAGAATTGAGTGCCAAGCATGTTGATGTGGGACTGTTCTGAGAGGATCTTCATTTCATTGTGAAGGTGTTGAGTGTTTGTGGTTGTTAGGTAGCCTTGTGGAGCATCTTAAAAATATTCGGTCTGGAAGGAAAGCTGCTAGAAGCAGTGAGAAATGTTTATCAAGGGTGTACAGCATGTGCACGAGTAGGAAGAGAAAGGGAAAGAATGGTTCCAAGAGAAGGTTGGTCTGTGGCAGGGGTGTGTGATGTTGCCATGGTCATTGAATCTGTTTATGGATGGGGTGGTGAGGGAGGTAAATGCATCGCTTTTTGTGATTGTAAGCTGGTTTCTGACCCTCAAAAGCAAATATAACAAAATTGCAAAGACACAAAACTGAGCACTCAGAACAATCACAGGCTGCCTTGCGACCACAAGCACTTGTAATCTACACAATAAGACAGTGAAACAATCCCAACTCAACATGCTTGGCACTCAATTCTTTGCAACAGTATTATATGTCTCACATTCAAACCACTTCATAACTAACCATCAACCTTCAAACAAAAATAAAAATCTACCCCTGCCTCTTACTTCTGCAACTTTACTCAGTAACCCCAACAAACACAGGAAAAACACATAAACACCACTATGATATGACAAACATTAAACAACAGCCCTCCCAACTCAGTCTTAAACTCCAAATCTATAGGTATACACAACTCTGAAATTACATTATCTAGTCATACATGAGTCGCACTTCCCATCTATGCTCTGGACATCATCCATCCCTACAACACTACCAGCATCAATTCAATACATTTTTAAGATTTCTTGTTCATGATACAACAGTTGTAATCAAGACACTGAAAATCTACTACTCAAATGCTCTACACTCTCCTCAGAGACACACACAGGCAACATCACTACACTTTATGAGTGGTCCCACCTGGTGGGAGTGGCCAGTTTCCTGAATGTTGTGGGAAAAAAAAAGCCAAATTGTTGCCACAATGTTGCAACTGATGCTGGTACTGTCTCCCTCATTCTCATACAGCAAAAATGTAGTCTCAATGATCAACAAAGCTAAACACAAAGGAATTCCCAGACAGATTCTTTTATTTCTCCAGTGTGGGTTTAATCGAAGTACAACACTTCAGATTTGCATCATGGTATATGCAAGAATAAGAAAAACATCAATCTATCTAGTAATCAGACAGATAGGAAAGACGATGATGACACTACTGGCCATGTCATGGACAACAAGAGCAAACTGGGCCAGTGAGCATGTGAACTATGAGAGTGGCTAGCTTCTCAAGCCACTTCACCTCCTCTCTGTACCTTTATAGCCTTATGTGGGTTCCACCTCTTTAACGCAACAAGTATGCTGCCATGTAACATATTTCCTTAACGTTCCAAAACTTTTATAAACACACTGATCTATTCAACAACTGCATCATCTCCACTATAACATATTGGGCCACATCTAAACTGCCAATTTTTCTATCTTTAGGTCCAACACTGCTCCTCCTCTTTCATAATGCCTTTCTCTCCCTCATTACTACTCCACATTCTCCTAATCTCTAATCCTACTCTACCAGTATCTACATATGTCATCAGTCCAATAAGATTTTAAAATAGTCTCACCACCTCCTACAACCCTTATCTTCTGTTAAGGGTAATCTCTCAGACTCACCTAATAATTACACTCATTATTTACAAAGACCTTTTTGATGGTTATGACACCTAACATTCAGAATAAAGACTGCCTATACCTGATAACTGGTGAGGTCTTTATGGTCTTCCATCCAAATACAGGTCAAACTGGGCCCATGCTATTGGATTATAATGTTTTCAAAGAAACTTTCTACTCTGAACAAAGTTTATGACAAAACTTTGCTTGGTCATGCTGTTTCATGCCATGGACCTGTGCACCTTAACTATTCTCCACATCTTAGCTCATCTGGCAAACCTTTAGGTAATCCAGGTCATTTCTAACTTTCTCCAATGAGCACTCCATATTTCTAACAGTTGTAGTTGCATATTAAACAGCTGTGTGCCCTAAATGTTTACACAATTTTCTCTTGGTGCACATATGCACCTGCTAATTTTTGCAGTTATATTTTAAAGTCTTTCGTAATTGTCAAGCTAATAAGGAATATTTTTAAGTGCAGATTGGGAGCCATGCTGCCCTGGATTTTCAATGTATGAATTATGAAATATCACTCCTGTTTATGCTCTAATGAATAAAACATTTGTGTTTTCACTCATTCATAATAATTTACTGATTTTCCTCAAAGTCAATGCAGTTGTAAAATACTGATGTGTATGTTGCTTATCTTGACACTAATGTGTGCACACCCAGGTATTCTAATGTGTGCCTTGTTTGATTTCCAATCAAACAGTAAATCCCAAATATTCATGAGTGAAAGGTTCTCCAAAAATAACTGAATAAACTGAGCAGCCCAACTTGACAGTGAAGTACAAAAGTCCTTGTTCCTAATTTAATTTCATCTAAGTAATATTATCTCTGGGAAGTGGAGAGAAAGAACAATACCTACACATCTCTTGTGTGCTGCAGATGGTGAACAAGAGGGGTAGGAGCAAAGGGATGGAAATCCTTCCCTCTTTTCATCATTTTTTAAAAGCAGGAACCAAAGGTGCAAAGTGAGGAGATTTCCTTGAAAGTTCAATTTCTGATACTTAAAAAAAAAAAAAAAAAAAATCCATGGCCTAGTGGTAATATCATGTTCCAAAAGTGTGCTCTAGCTTTACAAAATAGAACACGAGACTTAGGACATATTCTCAGTGAATGAACAGCATCAGTCAACAAAGTTCTACAAGTAGATTCACTGTATCCCTAAGAACAATTTCAGCATGGTATTACACAAAAGAGCAGCATTCAACAGTCCTACAGTATATTAATAAAGTAACTGTGATTCACAGAAATCCAAAATCTATGCATGGCAGCTTTAATCATTCTTATTTTTCATAAATGAACAACTAGCAACTAAAAATAAGTAAAATGTGACATGAAGTACACGTCAGCAAGCTTAGAATCACGACATAAAATTACACCAGACCACTGTACACTCAAAAAATACTGATGAAGTGTACAGTTTATTACATAAACTGGTGAAATAAATTGCATTTTTTTCAAAAATGAATTACTATAATAGGAGTCAGTAAAATGCAAACTATTATCTACTTATCATTCTCCTTCTCAACCTTGTTCTTTATTACTAAAAAGAAGTTTCACTGAAATTTTTTGTAATTTCTTACCTTAACCCGGTACACCTGTGAGGTAGCTTGACCAGACTGCAAAGTTTCTTGCAAATGGCCTGTCACCTTACCAACGTCCCCTTGTGGAATCAGCTCTATGAAACGTTCACCAATTCTTTCCTGTAAAGATTAAATGATTAATGAATAACAATGCCAGGTTATATATTAAACTACTGCTTCTCACAAAATTCCAAAGTGGCACAAAATGTGATTCATCACCAAAACATCTCATTACTTAATGGAATGTTCTCAAAAGTTTTTTTTTTTTTTTTTTTTTTTTTTTTTTTTTTTTTTTTTTTAAGGCTCCAGTCATGGACAGAAGTCCACATTGATGCTGGGCCCTAACTGAAATAAAGAAAGAATTGAGAAAGGGGGAGGGGAGACAGGGAAAGTATTTATGAATTTTTGAGAAAGTGAAAGACCTGTCTCTTGAAGTGAGCCAGGTCATAGTTACTGGGAAACTTGAATCTATAGCCATTTCGACAAATTCACAGGTAAAGAAACACATGCATTTATCATAGGCACTCCAACAAAAAGAACAGAAACATGTACAATGTAAAAAGATAAAAAAACAAAATTTATTGCAATATCACTGATACTTATGGATACCTTACTTCAATTTGGAGGCCCAGCCATTTCAGAGATTGGTCAGGGACCAAACTGCACTGTTTCTTTTCTAATTAGTTAGTCTAACTGAAGCTCCTAGCAACACACCCATTTACCTGATAAAACTGTGCAAATCAAGTAAACTTTTTATATGTTTGTCTCTGAGTTCCTGACCTCCACTGGGAAGTTCAATAGTTCCAGATCCTGCATGTTTATATAATTTTCTATATTACCCACCAGCATTCCACAGAGGGAGTGATGATTTTGGAAGGCAGGAGTCTGGGACACACAGCAGGAGGGGGGATGAGTGGTGTACAATATCAATATTAAGGAATTTGGAAAGGTTGCAAAAAAAATCAATATGGGGTTGATAAAAGTAACAGGGGGCTTACAAGTGAGAAATGAGCAGAGGGAATATGCACATCAGTTAAGTATTGATGGATAAGGGACAGAGCAGTGACTAGTAAGGAACGCTGAGGGGTAAAGAGGTTCAGAACAAAAAATGGGAGCCAATATGCAGAGGTAAGTTGGGGTGTATGTGGATATTCAGTGAAATTTGTTCAGGAGTGTCGGGTGTGAAGTGATTAGTGCAGAAAGGTGAGGGATAACAATGATGGAAATGTTGGGAACAAAGAGATGTAATAGGGTTCTGGGGTGTGATGGGTAGGTAAGGATTGTGGAATGGTTAGTCGGTGAATTTTTTTCTTTCAGCGAATACAAGAGCAGGGGGCAGAGGGTTGATGCATGATACCACTTTGTGAAATTCTGTTGAAAATGCTAACCTCCCAAGGTGTGGTTTCACATCCATTATGAATTTGAACAATAACTAAGTTAAGATTCTTAATTTGGGTAACTGATATCTCATTTGAAGACCCCCCCCCCTTCTCTCTCTCTCTCTCTCTCCCTCTCTCTCTCTCTCTCTCTCTCTCTAA
>JAYMFT010153274.1:0-12574 GCA_038088735.1 Panulirus argus
TATATATATATGTGTGTGTGTGTGTGTGTGTGTGTATTTATAATACGTCATATCCTACAAAAGCAACAGGCGAAGCAAAATTACCTCTCAGATAGAACGGTATACCGTATGGGAGAATATCTCGCGTGGTGATGGCACAAAACTTCCCACAACTTCAACAGGTCTTGCCACACTGATCCCAGATGAGGTCACGTTCCAAACACAGTTTGAGTAATGACGTCACTCGTATTTACGCCCGTAATAAAAGTGGAAAGCAACCCTCAAGCAGTTGGGTAAATATTATTTATACATTAAGATCGTATATCTTAATTAGTAACTAGAGTCATTCGAGAAAAAAAAAAACTAAAAATCTTAGCTTTTCAGAAAACTGCTACATAAGGAATTTCTGTGTTTAAGAGATGTTCATTGCATAAATTTTTAGTGTAGAGATAAAGATCTATATATGAATAATAAAGCAGAGTTGTAAAGATAGCAATTCAGTGTATACACTTCGAGATTAAGTTGGTTTTAAGTTCCTGCCTTCGAGCACAAGTGAAAAAAAGGTGATAATGAGACGGGAAGAAACATCTGTAGTAATTTAACGATTATGTTTAGTAAAACCACAGTCATTTTTCATCTGAAAACTTTCAGAATCACGTGGTTTTATTTTAGTAAAGCTTCATAATATCACGAATCATCGAATTTCATAATCCATCAGAATAGTAGCACAAAGTAAATAACTCGCTAACCTGGAGTCAAAGATATCGCATAAATGCGTTATACAAGTTAGTGATATTAAAGGATTGCATCTCGACCTAGCCACAAAGGAAACACTCACAGGGGTAACCCAAGTTTCCCCATGAATCCAGCCAGCGGCGGCGGTTCACTAGTTTCATGGCGATTATTTGGCGTTGTGCGTCCCTTCACGTTGCCACGATCGCGGAAGCCAACCTGACATCGATTTGATATATTTCCCATGTATGTTTTAGATCACTACATTTTTCTGTTTTCAAGTCTTATGGTACACTCATGTTATTTGAGGAATGATTTTAGAAATTCGACAGCTTAGAATTATACATGTTTGCAAAAAGATTGTTTATTTAAGGTTTGTTATGTTGGTCAACCTGTTTTGGGCGTTCCTTAGCGATAACTCATTTTCCTGCATATCGTGGTTTGTTTTTTTTTCATACATTTGTGCTGTTCGTAGATAAGGTATATTTTCTTGATATATAAAAATCGATATATATTCATTCAACTGCTCGAGGCTGCTGTCCAGTTTTATAATGAATGTAAATAAGGATATCATAACTGAAGAGCCTCGCGGAACGTGTCAACTAAACATATCAGGCGTCAGTGTCTCATGACTTGTGGAGTCCGAAGGTTTGTTGACGTTATCCGTCACTGGAAATTACCCATAGTACGCATCTTATTAGTATGCGAGAACTCGTACGTTTGAAGGAAGATTTATTACTATTTTTCTGTGATTGTAGAATAATTTTTGACTTTAAACAGTGTTCTGAAGGCCAACTTTGAACCGTAGACTGGTTTTTAGGACAACGGTCACTGGATCATTACTTTGACTGATACATTTGGATCATCGTTTGAGTTCAGTTCCTGTTCTGGATCTTTAAGGGGGACTCGTACACCGAGATGGCACCTGCCCGCAACCAACGTTCCACCAGAAAACGGTGAGTGGCTGTAACAGTCTTGCTCGTTGATGAGCAACAGTTACGTTGTCTCATTCATGACACCAAACTTGATGTCGGGATGATGATCATAGTCGCTGACGGAATTAACGCATTGCCTAGAATAATGTTTAAGTCATAGCCTATTTTTCGCATGTTCCCCACCCCACCCCACCTGATTCCAAAATAACCATCATCTATTATGACCATGAAATTGTTGGAAGGGATGTATTTATCACTGTTATTTTTCGTTACGATTATGGACTCCTCCAGGGATTCTTGCAGCTTCAAGGCTGTGCTGCAGTCAGCGGCAGGGAAAGGACGGACTTCCTTGAGGTGAAAAGCTCTACGATGATGGTAACAACCTCGCCGAATGAGACTTCACTCGCGTGTGTGTGTGTGTGTGTGTGGTTCAACTAGAACAGGTTATAGTACTATAAAAGTGCTTTTCATATATTTTTTAACGCTTTCTTAATTCTTCGTTACGGCCTCTGGTTGATTTCTCCTTTCACATTTCGGAGAACTGTTTTCTTGACATGTCACACTAGTTGCATTGGGGGCGTCTCGGTGTCTTGCCGCAGACTGGGTGAGGTTGGGGATTCGAGGGTTGGGGCTCCGGTAACACTGATTTAATAAGAAAAAGTTACACGAGAAGTCCTAACCCGAATGTTATAAGACGGTTCCGGGCAAAACTTCCACATTCCTAAGTCAGGTAGGTAGGACTTCTTTGGGCAGCTGCTGTCCACGGTACTTCATGAAATGGATGGTGTGAGATGGTTCTGCGAGTCACTTTCAGCATTCGTAAATCATGATCATTGTTTTACAGTTTAGTACCTAGTTTATAAACCTCAATTTCTACTGTGTAGTAGGGTGTTCTATTCTAAGCTCTTAATGTTCATGTTATTTTACGGTGATGGGGGGGAAATAGATTTCTTTTTGTCCGTAAGGAAATATATTTTATGAATTGTTTGGGACTTATAATTTAATGCGTTTGTTAATCATGGTCTAGATTCTGAAATGTACGGTAGAGCCTTTGGCAAGAAATTGGTCTAGGAATAGCTCTAAGCCTTAACGCAGACTTCCAGGCGCCTCCGCTGACAGATGGAGATTGTCCACATTTATCGTCTCCGACCGTGAAATAGGACAACTAGATGTGACAGGAAAATTAGGCATAAAGTCTTCAGATATATTTGTTGAAGTCAGAAAATGAAAGTGGGGTAGCGTGCCATTAGGGTATATAATGAAGGAAAAGTTGTTATATCTTTGAAAATTAGTTAAGATCGCACTCTTTCAGTATCGTGTAGTTCATAGAAATATTGTTATGGCTAGGATATGGGGGGACACAAGACCCAAATATCGTTATAGGATCTCGCTTAGTGATCAGACCAGGTAGTGTCGTTGTGAATTCATAAGCATTTTGTGTTCGGAGTCTTAATGTAAGGGATGTTTCAGAAGTCCATGGCCACAATCAGAATTCAGCAAACGTTCAAATTACAGGACATTAACTTTCCCATGCGTCCAGCAGAGGTTTTATGGATATGGGTGTGCACGTTCGTGTCATGTATTTTGAACATTTGTTGAACTAAAAGCGTGTATGTAAAAACATACTGTGTTGCAAGGATATGGGCCTGGTAGGTTACCCCTTTTTTCTATTTTTTTTTTTTTTTTAAACCTTTTGTTTTCTCTTAATCGGTACAATCTTTTCAGACTTGGAAATCCTCTCCTGTCGAACACCACTCTTTCCTTTACTTCTCTCTGCGCATATGTACTCTTTTATTTCTTCTTGTATGTTATTGGTAATTATTGTTTTTTTTTTGTTTCATTCCGTCCTTATTTCTTCACTCTTAATGTTCCCGTTACTCAATAATACTTGTTAACGTCTTTTTATTGTTTCTTCTGCACCATTACTCACCCCTGCTGTCTTATTTATCTTTTACATTCCCTGTTTTATATCTTACTCTTCTTCGTCAGCTTATTCCTTCTCAGTCCCGGTTTACTCGTGAATGTTTTTCTCCACCTTGCCATCGTCTCATTGTTCTCGTTATTCTCACTTTACGTCCTCTAAGTCTTTTCCTTATCGTTACTCTAATGCTAACGGCATCTTTGCTCTCTTCTCTAAATTTCCTTTGGGAGTTTGAACCAGCTCTCATCCCCGTAAGCTACGCTGTTGTCCTTGTAGTGCTGTAAAAATGGGAGACGGCAGTGTTGAAAAGGTATTTCATAATTACGTGTCCAGAGCTTGGCAGACCCTGTCAGTGGTTCTCGTGTCTTGTTGATGAGAATGCTGGCAATTGTTGGTGTGCCAGCGCCATGGCGCGTTGAGATCCGGGGAATTTTCTCCTCCTGATCTACTGTGTACTTTTCGTGTGATCTTTTACCGATCGAATGTAACTAAACCGATGAAAAGGCCAGCCGATAAGTCTAGTCAAAATTAACCTAAGTTCATTTGAAGAGAAGTTATGGATCCATTGTTACTTTGATAGTTCTGTCAGCATTAACCTGAATTGCTTTGATGAAAAGCAATCGAACCATTGTTACGCTGATTGCACAAACTTAAATCGAACCATACGTCACCTTGACCCCTCAAACTTAGCAAGTGCTAAGCTCACCTATCAACTGAACTAATGCATATCCATCTTGTGTTAACCTAACCCATCGTAGATGGTACCCCGGCAGCTCGGCTTGATGAAGCCTCACTTAAAGACCATCAAATCTCATCACACACACGGATTTTTTTAATCACATCCTGGTATTTTAATGTCGAAGCTCGTCATATCATGTAATAACGGGCGTTATAAGGCCTTGGTTGGCTGTGGGTAAATCATACTTGTTTTATACTCTACACGTTAAGACTGGTGCCATGGTCCAATGTATGGGACAGAGGGAATCTAAAAGGAAAAGCAAGATCTAGGGGTGTGTTCCGCTAGGCTTTATAACTGGGTTAGACGACAGAGGTTGACCAGTCAGTTGCCGATTACACTGTTAACAAGTCGCTGTTACCTGGCAGTTGGCTGACCTCACCAATACTAATCGGACTGTTAACAAACTGATCAGACCGTAACAACGGCCTCACTCGAAGACACTTACCGACCAGGTAATACCCGACTTGTTCATAGTCTTAGCAAAGGTTACGTTAAGGTATTACTGTTCTGTGACCATTGGGAGGGTGTCGTTAGATGCACGACGCTACAGTCCTTGATGTTTATGTTATGCACTTGTCTACAATTCTGCTGGAGCCCAAGATGATATCATTAATTAGTTAAAGTCTTAAAGAAGTATGTAAAAAAAATGAATCATTATAAAGTACGTACAAAAAAAGTCCGTACAATTCATACATATTTCACTTGTATTTGGAAATTATATAAATCCATATACACTCATTGATGTTCAGGATAGCGTTCAGCCATTTATGAAATGTTTCATTTGCATCGGAATTTTTTTAATCTATAGGAGACTCTTTGATGTCCATTTTAACAATCAGTATCTATTTTTCATTTGTATCGGAAATTATACAGATCCATAGTACACGCTGTGACGTTCATTTTAACAAACAGTTGTTTGTAATGTGACTGTTCTCTGCTGCTCATGACTTTAGGAAGTGGATTTATACCATTGGTGTCTCGTTGTCGGTTGACTAATGTGAATGCAACAGTGATGTTGGTCGTCCGTAACTGGTAAGCAAAGGTGGAATTACTTCAGAATTGCCATTTAGACTGGCTTTGAGGGCGTTAGTGAAGGCTAGGAATACCAGTTTACAAGTACTTAAAGCTGTCAACCATCATTGAATTATTACATGCCCTCTGTCTTCGTTTTAACATACCATCGCCATCCACCCTGCTTTTGTTTAATTCGACTGTTTGTACTTGCCAGTCCGACCTACTCTGTTTCTTCAACTTAATGTCTGTAACTCTTAAGTCATATGGAGGACAAGATAAACTGGTGTTTTGAGTGAGTCGGCGAGTTATGTCCACTAGTGCGTTAACAACTGGCTTGTAACGTCAGTTAGGGTGTTAGTGGTATGTCATGTCAGCTGTGTGTGTTGATATACGACGTAGTATGTTTAGGCTTGTACGATGCGATAACTTATGGTGTGTGTTGTCCGCTAGTATGTTGATAAAACCGAGGTGTTAATTCAGCAAATGTGCTTATGAAATGACGTAAACTGGCGTGTGGACTTGGCTGACGCCTATTTAAGATATCTGGTGTTGTTTAAAGGCAGCAGCTGGCTTTTTGAGATAACTAACGTGAAATAAGACGGCGTAGGAAAATAAACCACATAAAGTTACTTAAGGTGTTGAGATAATTTAAGTTGCCAGATGGGGTGTTGAGATAGCTGATGTTAACAAGGGAGTTGAAATGTTAATTCACCTCAGTAGGTGTCGAGATAAACTGCTTTATGACACCTGACGGTGTTGAGATAATTTTCCCCGAAGTCATTGGGTCTCAAAAAATGAATGGACCTTTCAAGTCTCACCTTCTGTGTTACTACAAATGATTTGTTGCGTCAATTAATTGTTTTAAGTTTGCAGACGGTTAAGGCGTCTGAGATAGTAATGAGATTGCAGACGGTTAAGGCGTCTGAGATAGTAATGAGATGGACGTTTCAAGCTAGATGTTGCCATAATCAGAGGCTCTTACTTCCACTTCAGTTTCCACTCACCCTTCACCCTTTTTTGATCGATGTTTTAATTTTACCTCGATAGTCATCGATGTTGTTAGTAAATGAGAATTTTAAGTGAATTATGATTAAAATCTTTGTGTTTGTTAGTATTAAGTTTACAAGTCTGCCTCATTCCTTGAATTCCTCACCCAATTGCTAGTTTTCTTTTATTTTTCTTGTTGTTCGTCTGTTTTGTTCTCTCATTTTTCTAATTTTTGCTTAAGTTTTTCTTACATGAACCCAGAGGAGTTTGATGTATTGTATTTCCATTCCTTCCCCGTTCTGAGAAAAAGCTTTTCGTGAAAAACCTTTCGCAATGTCGTTCAATAGATTTTTGGCCGGCCAAGAATAAGGGGTCTTTCGTCCCAGAGTGAAAGAGAGAGAGAGCAAGAGAGCTGGCTCTATGGTGGCTACATTGTTGTTAATGTTGGGTGGGGGAGCTCCTATCTTGGCCTAGATCTACAAAGGCGTCACCCACGGGGGTATCCGGGAGTCGGGTGGAGGGTAGCCAAGAGTGCAAGTGACAGTTATTGTAAAACGAATCTGGAAATTGCTTGTTGAGACTTATTTTTTTCCCCCTGCAGGATTGACTTTAACCTGATTAAACTGCCTTACACAAATTGAACGCTCAAACTTTTTTTTTTCAGGACTGATTTTAACCTACCTTAGTCATTTTATATAAACTAGATACTTTATATATTTCATTTTGACCTAACCTAGTTTTATTATATATTTGAGGCTGAAAGGTCAAAGGATGTATTCACGGGATCATTTAGAAGCGGGCGTTGGTAAACGTCTGGATTGTGTGAAGTCCTATTCTCTGTGTGACTCGACACTTGGCAGTCCGTCGTTGCTGCTCCAGCAAATGCTGGCGTTTCCAATCGTTATATTTCATTCAGATACGGGAGGGGAGTCACCTTCCTCATGCACGGCAGGGCCGGTCTGAGGGCCAGCATATCATGTTAAGATGCAGAGTCTATATGAATCACTTTTCTTTTTTTCGTTGGAGTTTCCAGTCACGGACATACCTCTGCGTC
Source organism: Panulirus argus (assembly GCA_038088735.1). NCBI lineage: Eukaryota > Metazoa > Arthropoda > Malacostraca > Decapoda > Palinuridae > Panulirus > Panulirus argus. The sequence goes on from JAYMFT010153274.1 coordinate 7,362, forward strand.
CAAGACGGGCCTTAATTGAAATATAGAGAGGTCAATGAAAGGCACAGAAGAAGAGACAAAGGAAAGTATTTACGAATTCTGGAGGGAGTGAAAAACCTGTCTTTTTAAAATGTGTCAGGTCATAGTTATTGGGAAAGATACGAAAGGGTAGAAAGTTCCAAAACTTCGAGGTATATGGAAATAGATAGATATCAAGACGGCCCACGCTTGAGTTGCCAACGTTTGCACAGTAATCGTGTTACGCAGCAGCTTGCCGAGTATTGCGTGTAGACGCTAGTGTTGGGGGCACACAAGCAGCCAGCTCTCGAGAGCAAAAACCGAAGTAATACCTATAGAAGAGGGAAAGTGAACGAACATTGCTGCTTAGGGCAAACGGGTCAAGTTTTGAAGTTAGCCTGGGAACGTTTATAAGTCGGACCGCTGTTGACTCTCACCAATAAGGATGCAGAGCTAGATCCACCCCAGATGTGGGAAAGGAACTCCTTGCAGGGACGGATCAATCCTTTGTATAAACGGAGCAACTGCTCGGAAGAAAAGAAATTTCGACATCGAAACAGGACTTCTAGTTTCCTAGAGGCAGACTTGGCTGTTTCCGTAATGTGGGTTTTCCAAGATAAAGTGGACGTTACAGTAATAAAAAGTATGTTCATTGAATCAAGAAGTGGAATTATAGAGCCGTCGAAGGAGAAAGGTTTGAGGAATTTTCGAGAGAGAGATGGCCAGAAACTAGGCATTAGATCTGAGGCATTAAACTTAACCAGATTTCATCTACCCCACTGCCCAGGTCTAAGTTTATTGAAGAAGTTGTGTCAAGACGAGATGCAGATCGAGTGGGAGAAGGAGCAGATTCGAAGGATGTGGAGGACTGCAGTGTTGAGTCGTCAGCGCAAGAGTGCCTCTGGTTTCTTGTGGAAGAAAGGAAATCGTTGACAAAAGGGATGAAAAGTGTAAGAAACGGGATAGAACCTTGAGGTACACCATTGTTGATGGCGAGAGGGGGAGAGGCTGATCCAATCAGCAACCACGCAGAAAGATCTGCCATAGAGGAAACTAGATATGAGGAAGCAGTGTGAGGGAGGGAATGTAAAAGAGGTCTTTCTTGTTTCATTTCCCTATCTTGTATGCTGTTTGATCATTAGAAAGTCAACAAGGTATCTTTACTCGTAGCAATTTGTCTGCAAACGTATGTACAAAATGATAAATTATTGTCATGATATTTTGTATAAAGTATCTTGCCAGCTGCCGAGTTTCGTGACAAACATCAGTTGTGCTATGGACTGCCTTCGTGCGCTGCACCTCGTCCTAAAAGCAATATATTATTTATTAATTTCAACTTTGTCAGTAACCTGTGTATCGTACAAAGTGTGTAACTTTCACCAAGTAATATCAAGCTTAATTGAAAATATGATCAAAAAGTCTGGAGCATATTCCTTAACTTATCCCATAACGGATGTGGTTACTTGGCAAGCCGGGCGATGTTGACGTTGGGGTGGGCATAGGTTTTAGACGTGGTGGTGATGGTAGTGGAGGCAGTGGGATAAGTCTGCCTTTCTGTAATCAGTTCAAAGGCAAGAATTGTCGTATCTGCTTAACTAAACATCATAACTTGGACGTGTGTTTGGCTGTGATACTTGGTAATACGTAAAGAGTCGTTAGAATGTGTATGTATAGATAATATACGGACGCCTTATAGATGTGTTAGAAACATAAAGGCCAAGATATCATGGACACGACCTTACGGTCCAATAAGTATAAGAAATTTACATTCAGCCTCGTCTCTAACCAACAGCTCAAAAACCATGGCTGGAAATTTTGCTAAGTTGCCAGATACTTCTTTATATCATTTCCCATTCATTCCTTCTGTGAGGTGATTTGTAAAATGCAAGCATAAAGACATGAAACAAGTAAAAGATATTTCTAATATAGGATGATGCAAAGATGAAAGTGCCAAAAAGTTTGCAATTAGTAATCCAAAACTTTTCATGATGTATAGGATGATGCAGGAACGAAAGTGGCAATATATATATATATATATATATATATATATATATATATATATATATATATATATATATATATACAGACAAAAATAGGGATGTAACACTTAATGATCTCTTGTGAAGACCTGAACATGACGCGATACGTCAGTCTCGTTTGGTTGATGTCAGTCCTCGAAAATAAAGCGTGTGAGAATTGTGCTTGTATTCAATATTGTTTGACTGTCAGAACCCCTTAATGGATGATTCTCAATAACTCTGTCATCGTTAATCTTGTGTTCGTTTTTCCATTTCCAGGTCTTCGTTATCATACCTACAGGAAATGTTACTCGTTGCATGTTAAGTGTCTGAACTCACCCAAAACGTCATACGACCTCCACTATAAACAGTTCCTTGAAAAATCTCTTACACCTGTTCCAGAGATATCAATTTGCCCCCTTTAAGATTCGTCTGTCTGAACTCCGGACTCGAGCGTCTTACAGTCAAGAGAGAGTGAGGGAGAAATACACATCATCATGTAACAAATATCCAGTCTTATACCCATTGGTGGAAACCTCATATTTTTGTAGAGAGGAACTTATAAGTGTTCAAAGTTTTATGGCGACAGTGATGTATATATATGTCACTTCATGCAGGGCTGCATTGCAGTCACATATATGCATCTCCTGTATGCTGATAGGATTTACAGAAAGCCTCCCAGTCTCTGTTACCCCATAGTAGACTCGTGAAGCTCTTTGAGTCTGATAAGACTCTGGATCAAGATACACGTCAGAGCAACGACAATGTAAAAATTAGGTCTCAGGTTCGACAGAGAGCATTAAGATTTGTACTGATATTTCGCATTCAAATGCTAAGTTAGAATCCTATCAAAATGCCATATACATGTTTGTTAATATTATGGACCTATTCAAAGCGACAAATACTTACCGCTTACATCAAAGCATGTAATTTACATTTATGTATTATGAAAAGGATTTTTTTTTTTCTTCAAATGCTTGCTGTAGGGGTGAACTCGTGTAGAAGTAATTTTACCGGTCGAAACATTTTATGCCTCTCCCTTGTCCTTGAAAGTCAACCTTCAGCATTTTTACACTTGGTTTCGGTACACTACATCGACAGGTTTACGTTGCTCGGAAACGGATGATACGCTACGTGCGAACGATTTGCATTGTGTACTTTAACAACGAATGTACTGAGAGGAAACTTCCCGTAATTGAGAGAGTGTTTCGCAATGAACGAGTCGCTTACATAATGTAAGTGCATATAACACTGTTAACTGATAATTACTGTTCATAGGGGGTAAAACGTGATCAGGTTGAGGATTAACCCTGAACTAAATGTGAGCCGAATTTAATAGGTTCGTGTTCCCTATTCCGATAAATCATTAGTGGGGAAATTATTTTCCATAAATCGTTTTTGATGGAACCAGTCTCATTTCGGGCCATTTAGCGAAGCTTATTGACATGACGTAGTTGATTTGTGTACCAAGTTGACAGAATGTAGGCTATTTGTGACATTACTGGAAATATATTTGTGCAACATATTGACGGGATTCTGTTTTTTTTTGTGGGTGCAGCATATTGACAATATAAAACATTTTTGGGCACATTTGCATAATGTACATAATTTCATTTGCAACATATTGTCAGTGTTGTTTATGGGTGCATCATAAATACTGTGTTTTTGTTCGTGAAACATATTGGTAGTATGGTGTTCAGTGGTGTGGCATATTTACAGTATTTTGTTCAGTGGCGCAGCATACGGTAGCATGTTACCCACTGGTGCAGCATTTTGACAGGATGATGTTCGGCGGTGCAGCATTTTGAAAGGGTGCTGTTCACTGGTGCAGCATATAGATAGGATAATATTCAGTGATATATCATAACGCTAGGATGATGTTCATTGGTGAAACATATTTTTAGAATGCTGTTCAGTTATGTTCATTGGTAAAGGTTGTATACAGGTTGATATTCAGTGATACAGCATATTGACGGGATGTTCTTTGGTGCAGCATATTATGTTCATTGGTACAGCACATAGACAGGATATTCTCCAGTAGGCCTACTGAAGTATAATGTTGTGTTGCTGTCCAGTGATGCAGCATATTGACAGGATCTCGTTCAGTAGCGCAGCATATTGACGGGATGTTATTCCGTGATACAGTATGTCAACAGGATGTTGTCTAATGGTACATGATATTAAAGGAATATCGCACTCTGACTTATCATGTTTACGGAAATTAAGTTTGCTGAAGCATCAAGCTGACGAACGGGAACTTAATTTGAATTATTCACATAGTATTAGGAATTTAAGTTTTTATGTTTTTATTACAATTTTCTCTTCTCATTTAACCCCCATATAATCCCAGACTATTTTTTTTGCAGTCTTTTCTATATATATATATATATATATATATATATATATATATATATATATATATATATATATATATATTCCTCCATTTAAGGTAGAGAGTGGGGATATTTGGGGTGTGGCAGAGAATAATTCTGGAGTCCTAGTTTGTCCTGTACTTTGATAATTTATGAAGGGACGCTCTTGACTTAGGGTAGTTAAAGTGACGGACGAAACCATACCTTCGTAAACCACCACACTACAGAGCAAACTAGACCTCTATACAATTATTCTCTACCGCACCCCAAATGACCCGTACTCTCTACCTCGATTGAACTTTCCTGAGTGCAAAGACCTCAGGCAAACACCCAAACCGTTGACCCAAAGAGTTTGACCACTACCAACCACACGGTACACCAGTCAACATGTTATTACGACCCCAATCTCATTTGTAACACTTCAAGATGTGATTGATTCCTGTTTTATTCTTTACAGTATGTTTTATCATTTTTAATCAGTTTGACTGGAGATGGGCAGTGTTCGTGTGCCTGAAACGTCTCGTGTATTTAAGAATATAGTGAAATTGAATTTAGGACATTTAATTCACACTTTGTTTGATGAAGTAAAACGTGTGATGAGACGAATTGAAGATAAGAACGCTAGTTAGTGTTAAGTATGCACTGATCTTCAACAAAGTGTAATAAAGAGTGTATATTGCCTGCCTGCACTGTATGACTCTCGCTTCCATCTCCATTTTGGTCTGCCCTTTTTCCATGTCCCCTCCACTTATGACACATAAATCCTCTGTCAACTTCTCCTTCCTCATTCTCTCCACACGTTTAAACCATTTCATTATATATATAT
>JAYMFT010153285.1:0-12574 GCA_038088735.1 Panulirus argus
ACACACACACACACACACACACACACACACACACACACACACACATATATATATATATATATATATATATATATAAAATACTTGTGTGACAATGAGCGTTACACCATCACGGGTTATAAAGTCTGTGGTCACGCTTCTACTGGCCTGAGCAAGAGGACCCGTGAGTCAGTGGCGGTGAGAGGCAAGCTTGGCTGACCATGACGGTGTCTGGTGATGAAGCTTAATACAGAGGTGAGACACGACCTGCTCCTGAAGCTGCTGGAGGAGAGGTAAGATCATCACTACCTGAGGAGGTGGGGGGGGGGGGAGCGGCGGGGAAACATTACGGTGTTGACCAGAGGCACGGCGGAACGGCCGCACCTTCGGGAGGAATAAATAACAACTGCAGCAGTAAGGCGAGGACTGGAGTCTGGGAGTGAGGGCGAGAGAGGCGAAGACAGAGGAGCGAGACGCTGATGGAGCTAGCTGGAGGGGCCGGCAGGTGGAGACACAGAGGGAAACAATGGCGGAGCTGGGGAGGGCGGGTTGGAGGAGACAGAAGAGGGAAACAATGGTGGAGCTGGAGGGGCCGGCAGGTGAGGACAGAAGAGCTGGGGAGTGAGAAACGGAGCTGGGGAAGAGGCAACGAGTCTGCGAAGGAAGGGTCAGGAGGAGAGACTAGCGGTGGGGATGAAGGATGAAATGGTCAGTGAGGAAAGGGAAGGACAGGCCGGGGCACAGAAGGAAAGACAGGGTGGGGTAGAAAGAGCAAAGGCAGTGAGGGATACCGCGTCACGGGCAGGGCAATCTAGGGTTACCAAGCAAGAGTCGTGTGACTCACGTGTTGACCAAGTGTTACGTGTTGTGAGACGAAGAGTCTGTATGTTTGTGAACTAAAAGCAAGTAACCCATGAGAGCGTGAGCCAGGAATAAAAGACAGCTACCTGAGCCAAAGGAAAGAAACCTGACTGCCACTGAAGTGCTTGCTCACCGCACAGCCGTCGCTAACCCTTACAACACCCAGACGAGAAGTTCCTTGATCGGTGGCTGCCTATTACCCAGCAGCCTGGGCCCGGCAAGGGTAACGAGAGGGGCAGAAACAGCCCTAAGACGGAATGGGTCGTGTGTTGAGAAAACATGAGGTAGAATTGAGGGAGAAAAGGATGGATGAACTAGCAAAAGAGAGAGATCTACGAATGAGGAGGAGGAGGAGAGGGTGATGAGGAAGGGGAGAGGGTATGGAAGCAGAGGGGCTGGGAAGAGAGGACAGGGGAGGATATGGAAGCACGAGGTGGTGAGGGTGGGGAGAGGGGAGATAGAGGACGCGGTGAGGGAGAGAGAGAAGAGTGAGGACTCGAGGATAATGGGGAGTAGGAGCACAACGGAAAACTGAGAGGAGGAGGAGGAGAAACTGACAAGGAAAGAAAGGACTGAGAAGCAAGAGGGAAAGCGGAGTTAGTACGAAAATGGAGAGAGTGGAGAGGAAAAAGAAAAAGCCTTTCTCTCATCTTGGAAGCATGCCTCTGTGCAGCTCAGTCCTCAGAAAGAAGACCGTTCTCACTCTTCTAACTATCAGCCCGTCCATCTCACTTCTGCTCCCTCTTAAGTCTTCAGAAATTCTTTTAACTTCCACTTTCTTGAACGCTTACATCCCACTTCCTTCTTTAACGTCACCAACACGACCTTCGCGGCTATCTGTCTTGTGAGACACGCCTCTTGTCTTCCTCTTTCTGGGATTTTGGTAAATCCTTTGTCGTGGCTCTCGACATAATTCTTGCTTTACTGAACTTCCTTCCTTTGGCATACCTTTCTTATCGATGCATCGCAGTAGTTGCTGATGGAGCGACTTACAGTGGTGTCCCTCAAGGTTTTGTCCTAAAGTCTTTCCACTTTCTTATCCTCATACATACACGTGCCGGCAACAGTACCTGGCGGCAACAGTCTATGGAGGGATACACAGCCTCTCTTTTCATTACGGATGCCTAGAGAGCTTAGGCAGTAATGTGCATAGACGATCCTCCTTCCCCAACATTTAACCTATTTCGCTATTACGACGACGATTCCTTTCTGGCAACATCTCGTCCATGTTCGTTCTTTTTCTCGCACTGAACATAATTCCTCCCTTAATTCGGACCTTAGCTACATTGTTGAACGGGTAAGCAGTAACCAAGTTTATTTCAACACAGTAAAAACGCAATTTCTATACATATCTCTGTTCAAAACTTATGCAGTTCCTTCCAACAGCCTTCACATCATAATTCAATCCTACAATAACACAGAAATGCTGGGCATAACCATATCCTCCACTCAATCCAATACACCTAACATAATGAACATCACTAAATCTGTTTCCCTAAAGGAACGCGGGTTGTGTGGATAGAGCAGTTATTTTTCTTCTGGGTATTTATTCCTTATCAGGGTCTCATCCGCCCTCTATCTCGGATTACTCTTCCTCCACTCCTCTCCTACCAAGAGGGAAATGAAAAGCCTTCCACCTTTGCGACTCTCCTCTTTCCCTCTCTCTCCAACCATCCTTCCCCATCCTCCACTTTCCTGCTTCCCTCTCTGATCTACGGTTATCATTCTGGCCTCTGCTCTTGGGAACTGTGTGTATGAGTCGCAGCCACTAATACCCGGAACAATAGTACATAACTGGCAGATGCTTCCCATGGTTTCTGTATGAAGACAATCACAAGAGGACAGGCCATTCTGATGCCTCTTCTTTTCACCATCATACGGCAGGTGCCTGAGCTCTAGTTGTGGGATTACCTTTCTCTTGTACAGCTCGTTATCTCTCAGTCAACATGGCAATGACTGGGGCATACTTCTGCAAGTGCCATGTGGGGCCCTGTGAAAAAAACATGGGGGAGAAGAAGGAGAGAGGAATTTAGAAGGAAAAGGAAGAAGACGGGAAGTAAAAGGAAGGAGATGGTGAGGGAGAACATTACACCGGGTTGGAAAGGAAGCGTGCAGCAGCAGCAGGAGCGGTGTAACTGTTTCCAACAGATGACAAAGACCCACAGAATGGTGGGGCGGGCGGGCGGACGGGCGTTGGGGGGAGACAGGATGGGAGGAAGCCGAGGTGGGTTGGGAGGAAAACTGGGAAGGGTGAGGATGAAGACGGGGAGAGGGCGGTGGGGAAGACTGGGGAGGGTAGCGGGGAAGGATGCACCAGCTGATACTGGAGGTGGAGCGAGGAGGGAAGAATAAGGATGGAGAAGATGGTAAGAGGAAGGAGGAGAGTTGGGCGGGGAGTATAACCATATCATTAAGATGGGGAGGGAGGAGGAGAGGGGACGGAGCGGCATAACTGTTCCCTAAGCAGCCCATGGCCGACACAGGGACCCGTTCCTGCCGTCTCACCCCACCCGCCCTCCTACCACCCACCACACGGCTCCCGCCCACACCCACCACACGGCTGCCGCCCACACGGCTCCCGTCCACTACCCACCACACGGCTTCTGCTCCCACCCACACCCGCCTTCCCATCCATGGCTGCAGTCCACACCGACCTGAGAACACTATTACCACGAGGCTTGATGTACGCACAGCTGTCGATGCAGGTGTTCGCGCCAGCACCTGGCTGGCCGTCTGGCTAGCAGGGAGTTGACTAAAACTCACACGATACAACCTACTGTAGCTAAGACCGCCATAATCACTGTATATCCCGTAGGCATCCTCGGTGTTAATAACCAGTAGAAGTGCATTTTGTATAATGTGTGTCTTACACGTGAAGTATTTTGACCCTCCTTTGTACTGTTCTGAACGTCAGTACATTATGTATATAGTCAATCTTGAATGTGAATGCGCCCTGATACTCTGAGCGTGCATCCCGTGCAGCAACACTTTGTATATACCAATAACATCAGTGCTCTTACCTCCTTTTCCAAGGGGACGAGGACCCACTAGGACCCTGGGCCCACCAATCACCCTCCTAGGTCCACGTAATGTACCCACTGTACGCTCTGTGCTGGCTTCCACCCTGTACCGTGCACCTTTCACCCGCACTATCACCCTCCTTTGTCCATATACTGTACCCACTGTGCACTCTATATCTGCTTCCACCTACCCTCAGCTATGTGCCTTTCACCTACACAATCATAAACGCTTCGTCTTTATATAATGAAACAAATAAATCCATTCTAATAATATTACCTACAGACTCGTTCTGGTGCTCCAGTCACGTCCACGTCATCAGGTTCCTGGAGACGAGAGTGTATTTCTTAAATCCGTTTTGGTCTAACTTGCAGAGCAGGACGGTACGACCTGGGTTCACGTCGTGATCACGCGTGGTCTGCCCAAATCGATATGGGATATTTCGGTATATCAGTGAAGAAGTCCCCTGTCTAATTCTTAAACCTTATCATTATCAAATGTCATGTACTCTGAGTAACGTCAAGAAATCTAATGTTCATCGGAGAAAAGCGAGCAGTTTGCAAGGTGGCCCTCGGGTTATGAACGCCATGGCTTGCGATGTGGTCTGGCTGGTCATGGGGCTTGCTGATGTCTGTGGATGTTCGTCACGTAGGGTGGTCGAAAGCATGGAGATGACAGCAAAGTACAGTCGTCTGCGTCCCCTCTCGCCTCTCAGATTAAACTCCCGAGAAGCACGGCGGTGTGACCCCCGGGTATAATGGCCTGGCTTCTGACCTGACCCTTAAGATCCAGGTCAAAGCAGATGACATAAAAAGCCTTGTGAATTGGAGAAGGATCCTCTACACCGGTCTGAAATTTTGTCTTTCCGATTAGGACAGACGGCGCGTAGTCTGACCTCAAATCGGGACGGCTTAAGTTACGTAAAGCTGCTTTACATAAGGCGGTAAATTACGTATAGTGCGTTGACGAAGAAAGGTCAGCCGGCTGCTCGGTTCGAAATGCAGTTGTGTGCCACACGACCCCTGCAGACGGTCAACACGGCAAACATCAGACAAAAACTCCTGACTTGGTAAAGTCCCCCACGATGCTAGGCTCTGAGTGAAAAAATGAAATAAAACCACAAGAAGTGTTGATCTACTGTTAACAGAAACGAAGAGCTAGGAAAAAAAGCAATAAGGAATAAAATAATGCATTGTAATACAACAATAAATGATTCGCTACCGTGTCACATAAGAACAGCTGAGCAACTACTTCAATTACAAAAACGACATTCATTTCCGTATGGAGTACTTCTCTCACAATTACGGCGGCTACAGCACCATTTACCACTTCGACAGAGCGAACATTGTTTACCACACCTCTGAATTCCATCTTAAAACTTAATTTACTTTCCCTACTTCGAAATTTTAGATACTTTTCCCTACAGATGTTTAATTCCGCTGAATTCATAAAGGGATGTCCTCTTCACCCCGAGTTCAGCTTGTATCCAAGCTGCTTTAGTCGACCAAGATACTGCAAGATGCGACCCACAAGCCCACATCAACTACCATATCTCGGCTGGTCTGATGCACTTCGTAAATACTTAACCAGTACCGTCTTAAACATTTCCACCGCGCGTCCTATAGTGTTTCCCATGGCTGCAAGCATTCTGATGAATAGTCTTGGGCCACAAATGTTCAATGAATTTTCTCTGACGCTTGTCGCAACATCTGATGTTATTAAAGGTAATATCTTACACATTCCATGAATGTCGCGCCAACAGGGAATCATTTTCCACTGTAAGATGGGGACCATGTCTTCTTACCAGTCTCCAAAAGTGTATAATGGCATAAATCTCCCGTTGCGATCTCTGTCTCTTTCCTGTAGCCGCGAATCTTTGAAACTATCCTCTTTGGTGTCTTAAAAAAAAAAAAATGCGTCTCTTCCAAGGCTAGCCTTACTGAGGAATGTGTCTGTGACTGGAGCATCTGTCATTACAACAGTTATGGCTGAGTTCCTACGTCAGGCAAGCATCACATCCTCCAGGCAGCGAGCCCATCGATGAGCAGGTCGACCAACAACATTCGACCCAAGCGTCTCCTCGTAGACCCACGTCCCCTTGGTATGGACAGAACCGACAACCTCTTCATCGTGGTCCACGTCTTCCGGCATCTCACTCTGCCCTGCCTGCCACAGCCACCACCACCACCACCCCAGCACAACACCCCATTCCCACACTACCAGTTGCAGGAGCACTTGCTGAAGGCAAGACTAACTAGACTTCCTGCAAGCCAAGCACCACAAACTCTTCCCTGCAGGCTGACTCAAGTGCTCTACATCGGCGTTTCAAAAGAAAGCGTTCTACCCATAATTACATCACGTATAACACACACACACACACACACTATCAGAACATCATAGTTTCATCCAAAAAAATCAGTTCAAACTGAAGAACAGTAAGAATGGTGGAGACATTAATGCAGGAAGCAGAATGTTATACATGATTTTAACTGAAATATTAAGTAATGTTTATACATCACAAAACAGCAGCAGCCTGCCATTTGACACATAAAACAACAGAAAGCTGCCAAGTGACACACAAAATAATAGCAGCCTGCCCAAGTGACACACAAAACAATAGCAGTCTGCCAAGTGACGGAAGAAAAGAAACAATTGCAGCCTACCAAGTGACATAAAAAAGAAAGAAATGCCGCCTGTCAAGTGACACACAAAACAACATCAGCCCGCCAAGTGACACAAAGAAACAAATGCAGCCTGCTAAGTGACACGAAACAAAAGCAGCCTGCCAAGTGACACACAAAATAATAGCAGCCTGCCAAATGGCACAAAAAACAATAGCAGCCTGCCAAGTGACACACAAAACAGCAGCAGCCTGCCAATGACACACACAACACCCATATAAAGCTAGCAAAAGTGTAGGTAACCCTAAGCAAGAAGGAAAAGAGGTAAGTATACAAGACACTGGGAAATGGTGGGGGGTGCCGGCAAATGTTGTATAATGTGGTAAGGTAACAATATCCAGATGTGGCTGCGGCGTCCTTACTCCCGCAGGATGATACCTACCGTAATGCAGGTAGGCCCCGGGGAACCATTGCCGGCCTTTATGGCCCAAGCCAGTCCACTTTATGGTGACACCTGCTGCCTCTCTCCTCTACACACAAACCCACCGGCCGGCTGCTGCTGCTCCTCCACCTAGTCCTGCCTTGGCTCCAGTGAAGATGACGCAGGCCCCTACAACAGCCTCCCTATCGACTGTCACGAAGCATAAGTTGCTATAGGCTGGTAACGCACTTCCAGCACGGCCGGGGCTGCGAAGGAATGACCCACAGGGGCCACTAGTAGTCGCAGGAGGAGGGCTACAGCAGGTGTGCAGACTACAACACCACCTGCAGAGGAGCTTACATAAAAACGAACGTGCACATAGCATCCACACAGCCGCCTCACGGACACACTTGCCTCCTACCACCACCATCCTTTAACAAAGACCATCCCAGCTACGTCGACGGTAATATATCATATAAGGAACGTTTTCTTTTTTTCCTTTTTCTACCATCATCGGGGACTGGCCTCCTTCATGAATATATTTAAACAAGGTATGACAAACGATGACGAATAGTCCGCAGGGAAGTACTTCTGACCAAATTTGGAACCGTCCACCCCAAAAATAAATCGACCCAAGATATTCCATCGTTATGGTCATCAGGCTCGGCTTGGAGCAGCAGCGCAGGTATAGGTAAGGGAGCCATGAGGCAGCCCGATGCCAGCCATCTGCTGGTGGTGCTGACGCTAGACCCACCTTCCCGACAACGCGTCGCCATGTTGTGAACGCGTGGTAAAGCAGAGCACTGCGCTGCTCATACAGCTCCTCTCTGCTTGCTACTCTCACGTCCTCCTCACCACAACAAAACCAATCCTCCACCTTACGGCAAACCTTCACATCCGAGGTTATGTCTTACCTACACCATAATCTGTCTTGCCATCCTCGCTATAAAATCAAGCTAAGTTTGAGACCATTCCCCTTACGACCATCTCTATCCATATGCACACTACATCGTAAACACCGCAACCCCACCACTTACCTTGCCTCCCATCACCATACACCACCCACCCCATATTACTGTAGCTTCCCATACCGTACTAAACGGCATACACAAAACTTTACCTAATTCATGGCGCTAACGTTATGCATTTTTGGGAAGACACTCCAATTGGTGATGAGACAATATACACCATCAGGCATATTTCAGCGACATCCTTCAGAGCACTTGCATCCTAACGTTCCTCACGCAGATTATTTTCATGCAAAATAACAAACATGAGACGTGACTACATTATCATTTTGTCCAGAAGTGCTACTATGTGATCCAACTATTATCAACCGGACAAATGTGGTAGGGAAACCCACCAGGTTAATAGAGCGTCATCTCCACTACTGATCATACATGACCCCAAATCGCCCGTCAACGCAGCAAAAGTCAAACCATTACCCTGTAATTGCCTTGCCCGGCCATAACTGTGTCCGGAGCGAGTGGTTATGAGTCAGCTGCTTATTACAAACAGATCAAAACATTTTTTTATTTTCCCAGCAACATACATTAAACGAGGCGCTACGAGTGGTCGGCCTCAACACATGGCAGCTAAAATGTATCTCTGGATGCAGTGCGCCCGTTGCAGTGTTTCGCGGAGGCGAATATTCACCCATTATGTGGCTGGCTGAGAAACACGCATCCTCTACAACAGTAGCTATACGAACCAGAGTGGACCAAAGCTTGACACGCGGCAGCCATCCCGAGAGGAGCTCTCCAGCATAAAAATGAAGTGGCCAAACAGGTTGGCGAGGCACGGAGAGGGAAGATCAGAGATACTGGCACAACACCCCACTTGATCACAGATCGACGTGCTCATCAAGGATCATATCCAACACAACTTTATTCACCTTCCTCCCTCCCGAGGTATCCCTCACACTAGGCAGCGCTGGGAACCTGTGCTGGTCAGGGCGTGGCCGGCGTGCCGTGAGGCGACTTGTTATGACGAGGGACGGCGGCGGCGCCGAGCAGAGACAAGAGAGCGTGTGGGCACCTCGCCAGCACCCAGTGTGTCCCTCACAACTCATGATACCTCCAACAGAGCAAGCCCATCCGCCCACCAACCACGCCTGGAAACAAACACTTCCAAAGTTAGTCATTACGCACCGGGCCTTAAATACGAGAGGTGGCAGCACCAGTTTCCGGAGCACCGTCTTGTACACCTCACCCAGAGGTGCCCATCCCAAGGGCACCACATGTTGCAACAAAAAACTCCTCAGTGTGCAACAGTCGCTACAAGGCCCTGCAACATCGGACCAGATGCTCAGTTATTGAACGAACAGTATCTGGACAACAGGGCAACGCATCAGCAGCGGCCGGAGTCCGACAGATGTGGTTAAGTTCTTAGCAGATTCGCTGTACCTAGCGACATTAAGAGAACGTCAGCAAAAACAATATGGTGATAAGGTCAACACGTCGCGGAGGCAAGGTTGAGACGCAACAAGGTCGGAGGTATGTAGGAACGCGAGACAAGGTAAATTTAATGGCGATGATAGACTCATTTTATGACAACTTACGAGGGGACTTTCGAAACTCTACCATATAGGTACAAACCAGCCAACTAGGAACAGGAGGGGACACAGGCATTGTGTCAGAAAGGATGTCAAGGCCCCACCCGATGTGATGCCAAAATATATCAGAAGTCGTGTGGAAGAGCCATTCTTGCTGCCAAATGGGATGATGATGACACCTGTGGACCAAGGCATCCCCCTCACTGAGGAATCCCACCGGTACCAAAGTAACTAGCGAACTAACATGGGATGAAAATGCCACGCAAACAACTTTATCAGAGTGAGAAGGACGAATGGATTAAATGATCATCTCGGGCGAGTTGAAGGACATAAAACTTGCCGGAAAAAGGGAGTTAGGAAGAAGTTTTAAGTGAGACCCGTCCCAGTGAAACCAAGGAAGACCGTACCAGCAAACACTACAGTATCAGAGATCACAGAAAAACCAAGAAATGCCTTGATAAGGAAAGAGAGCACGAGAGGAGGGAGGTGAGGTGACAGAGGAACTAACACACAACCATTTAGGGCAGCAAGGCCGGCCGGGAGCTGTGGCCTGGTGGGCGGAACCTGCCCAACAGCTCTCACTCACTCTCACCTCTTTCTCTTCACCACTCACAAGTGACTACCACCAGCCACACGTAATCCTTTTACACAGTGAGTGGCTGATGGATATGGCATGACTGCCAACCAATCCCCACCACACGAGTGACGAAACACTGGGCGCTGGCACGGCCGAGCAGACCGGGGCAAGGATGTAGCTACAGGTTCCCTTTAACCCGGGTTCTGCCGGGCCCTGTCTCTGCTGGCTATCACATATCGCCCAGCCCAGTCAGCCGGTCACACACACACACACACACACACACTACTGTTTTGAATTATTCCTTCAGCTGGTAAAAGAAAACTGCTACAGTCAACCAAGCGTTAACCTACCCATGGTGCAGAACGGGGCGATCGCTGAATACGATGGCAAAACCCTTTACCAAGACGGTGTGATGGTCTGGCCTTTGGCAAGAGCCTCAAGGATTAGCACAAAGGCCAGGCTTCCATACCGTCGTGTTCAAGGGTTAATGTACCAACGAGCCAGTTTGGCAGATGGCGCCATAAGGCCGTCCACCTCCAGGTATACGGCTGGTGCCCGCCCCGCCCTTAACGCTAATACATGGTCATCAACAATACATCCCACATGCATAGCTCACACCAGGATACTAGCCCAGCTGCGCCGTCAACAGATACTGAACTGATCTCATGGCCAGCCGAGGGCCTCCTCTTGTTGGCCCCACCCTCAAGTGAATCTCCATATAATCCTACTTCACTAACCAAACTATAAACATGAACGACACCCTTTCCAGGTATGGGAAGGGACACCATCGCCTCCTCACAACCTCAAACAAACATATACTCTGAGAAGTCTTTCCCTCCAAAAGTGAAAGACCTTATGAGCAGTCCTTACTTAGGGTCAGTCACACAGCTGGACAACGCTGTGACTATAACTCGTGCACATCTCCCACTTTTTACTGTTTCTTGAACTACTTGTTGCTTACCGGGGACGACTCTCTGTTCGAGCATATCGTGTGAACTGAATTGTAACGGTCGTAATAAGACAGCTGGCAAGTGGCTAACGCTAGGTTTAATCATCACAAATGATGTACCTTACAACGGAATGAACCAGCCCGTCATCTACACTGCATAAATAAATAATTGGCATTCCATGTGGAAAAATACCCATCTGTGAAACCCACACGAAAAAATGCCGAGCAGAAACAATAAACTGTATATGTGATTTAGGGTCTAACTTGAAAGAATATCAGTTACGGCTCTCTATGTGGTCTACCACAGCTGAGAATAATCTCGATGTTGATAACATAAGAGTAGAGATAAGGTGACAGGTGAGGAGGAAGCCAAATACTGAAGCAGAGTTAGACGAAGAAGAAGGGGGAGGGGGCGTGGAGAAGAGCGGAGGGGCCGGGGACCGAGAGTTAACCTGGGCGAGCAGGGCACGGCAGATGGCCGGCCGACCCGGGGAGCAGCCACTCTGGCGCAGGATCCATTCATGGAACTCTCGCCACGCAGGAAGGAAATGCTTGGGGGGGAGAGAGGGAGGGGGGAGGGGAGGGGGTGCCGTAGTGGGCAAGCTTCCAGAGATTTCTTAGAAAATGATGGAAAACCTGAACCGGACGGGATTCGAGCAAGGAGCCGCCGGGGTCTCCACTCTGGAGAAAGCACCACGCTCGTCTTTTTAATTGCGTGGAATTTTTTGTGGAACACGACTCCTATAATCTTTCGAATAATTAAAAGTAATGGGGGGGAAAAAGCGATAATTTCCACCCTGAAAATAAACTAGAATGTCATCAAAAAAGAGATAAGGCTAGCGACAGCATGATGCTAACAACTACACCAAAGAGCAACGCCAGTTACTGGAGAAGCAACTCAAGACTCGGAGAGCGAGGCGCTACTAGAGCCAGCAGGCCGGAGACACGTAACAGAAGCCACACAAGCTAAACGTCACAAGGTTTGGAACCATCCACCAAGTCGAGGGGTTGCAGGAGCTACAGAAGCCACCCACACGCCAGCGGCCAACTGGGCAAACCCGAGTCGCAGGTAACATGGCGGCCGAGCAGCGCACGGCCCAACCGTTCGTGGTGGAGAAACTTTACAAGACGAGAGAAAGTCACAATAAAGAGTAAGTGCTGGAAGAAAAGAGGGAGTGGCGGAGAGGAAAATATTAAAGGAGATGGATGCACAAACTCCTTCCTGACTGTCCCCACTTCAGCCGGCCTCCCTCCGTCCTCTCTCCTCTCCCCAGCCCACTCGATCCTTGTATGATCTTCTCCCCACCGGGGCCCGAGCACACTACTCGCCCCCTCAGTCAGTCACCCTACACACTGTCACCTTCACATAGTTTCACCGTCGTCACCGAAACATTAATTCCCACACTGGCCCAGACACACTAACCCACACACCACCCTAGACACTGTCACAGACACACTATCACCCACATCGCCCCTGACACGCTATCCCCCACACCGCCCCTGACACGCTATCCCCCACACCGCCCCTGACACACTACCCCCACATCGCCCCAGACACACTAACCCCCCACCCCGCCCCAGACACACTATCCCCCAC
>JAYMFT010153296.1:0-12574 GCA_038088735.1 Panulirus argus
ACGCAGGGAATACGTGGGAAGTATTCTTTCTCCCCTATCCCCTGGGATAATATATATATATATATATATATATATCCAGCAACGTACAAACATCGAAGAGCCTTTCAACAGGCCAGAATCGTACCTGCCTTTCTCACCCGAGTCATATGACGTTAACGAACATCGAGATACTTCCCAGCCGGTAGAAACTAGAATGAACAGAAGCAAATAGTAAGGAGCCGCAAGGAAAGCTGAAGAAGAACAGGTCTAAATTAGTCCTCGAGTACATTGTTGGGCAATATATATAGCTCGCACGCGCATCGCTGGACTGACACGCCACACTTTACACACACATTTTAAGAGCCTAGTTGGCAGCCTCGCCTGACATGGGCGTCTGCGGCAAGTATTTAGGATATGCAGATCAGGAGGCGAGAATTTATGAGCATTTCCATGCATCGTCCTGGGGAAATAACTGGCTGTGTGTGTCCAAGTCCTTCGGGCGGAACACTGATAAGAAGGCGTCTGCCGCAAGACGAGTGGGGTGGGGTGTGGGGGGGGGGGGAAGTTATGAGTAGTGGTAGAGGAGGCGAAGGAGGCAGTGGTGAGTGGTGGTAGTGGTGGGGAAGGTTGGAGTGGGTTGAGGTGCAGGTGGTGAAATGATGGTGGTGGCGGAGATGGTCACTTGCCACGCTAAAGCTCCCCACCTCCATATGATACGGACACTAACACCAACATTTTTCACCAACAGAGCTCTGCCCTCTGCCCTTAACAGCCACACTTCACCATCCCAACTTAACAGCTGCCCAAGACAATATTCCTTATCTCCATACCCACGTGCAGGTCAAGCCAAACCTAGTCCCACCTCCTAAACAATAGTAAGCTTGGATCTTAGCCAGTACCTTCACCAACAGCACTCACCAACAGTACTAACCAAAGGGCTTCACCAACAGCACTCACCAAGAGGCTTCACCAAAAGCACTCACCAACAGGATTCATCAACAGTACTAACCAAAAGGCTTCACCAACAGCACTCACCAAGAGACTTCACCGACAGCACTCACCAACAGGCTTCACCCTTGAGTAGACCTGCTGACAGTGCTATCAAAAGCACCGACCAACAGCCGTGAACACCAATACCGAGGCCTCCTCAACGGCAACACTTTAATCTCATGTCAACACACGACCCTCTGAGAACTGTAGCTTGTTGGATCGGTGCGAGCGGTGAGGCTGAAGGTGTCGATTCTTGTGTGTGTGTGTGTGTGTGTGTGTGCTGGATCAGCTGCAGCTCCGCCTAACCACAAACAGCTGCGACAACTACCGCCTAACGGGGTCGTCTCACAAACTTCCTTTTAGCTGCACTTCTTCCTCTCAGACATCAGCAACATTCCTTGACAAAAGCTCCTGCAAACTGCGCATCCCTCTACCCCGACCGCACAATATGCGTCCATGATCCCTGTCGGTATATGCAACATATAATCAATGCACATTCGTCCGTCGTGAGGACTATAAACAAAAAGCAGGAATAGAAAAAAAAAAAATCAGAGTTGCCAGGCAGAGTGTAGCGTTACATGGGCTGATGGTGCTGTTCGGGATCTGGGTCACTCTTCACTTGCTGCTGTTTATTTGTGTCCTCGGCAGGGGCCGCCGGGGCTCTTGTGGTGCTGCTGCTGCTGCTGCTCCTCCTGCCCGGGTAGTATGCTGACTTACTTATGAATCTGTATGGCCAAGAAAAATCGAGATACTAGGTATATATGAATGATGCATTAGTGTCCCGTCTCTGCCCGAACAGCCCCAGTCCCCGACAGGGTGCCTCTGTTGAAGTCTTATACAAGGAGACTGTGGTTAATGCCCTCAGGTCCGCCGACCTAGTGGATCAAACACAGAGGAGACCTGGTTCCTTGATATTCGTGAGCTCCCGCCGTCCCGTACTGTTCCTGGTGTTGGGATGATGAGAAGTCTTGGTTCCACTGATGATAAATTGTCTTCTCTGGTGCACATGTGCCTCGACAGTTCACTGGGTTTCACTCGTGTTTGATGTAATGTTTCTCACCAACACTTTGAACGTCTTCAGACACCCTCATGAGCACACATGATTGGCATTCTAGTTCAGCCATTTCATCATCATATAATAATGATAATTAACAATACTGGAGTAGCATAGTCATCCTAACTTTTTCCTGTCTTGGGCGTGCTGTTATTCCTTCAATCAGGTACCAGCAGAACGTTCCCAATGTCTGTTAAACAAGTTCGCATCGTCCTTGCTGAGGTAGCATAAGATCCTTTCATGTTTCTGTTACTCGTTTCCTTCGTCTAGAACCGGTTCGTCCCTCTGACTCTAGTCTGCATATGTTCTTTCTCTTCCTCTCGTCCATATTTGCAGCCGTCTCTGTATTTGGTGTCTGGAGGCGTTGCCCCCTGGGCCGTGTGTGTGGCGTTATCGAAGTTTACGGCAGAGAGGCTCCGACTCTACCTTCTTCCTCTGATTCCCTTAACACATGATCTAACCTCATACCTCCATGCGGGCTCTGGTTGGAAAGATATAAGTTTATAGCCAAAATACTTCGTGAACCTCGTTTAACTTTGGATCTCAGTATGATGCATTATGTATGAGTTAACAATATTTCCTACTGCTGTTACTGTAATGTTGAGGAACCTCCTTATATTTTTTACTGCAAAAGTGGAGAGTTGCTCAAGTGTACAGGATTATCACTTTTCCCGGGATGTCCTCGGCTTCCACACTATCTTTTATCCTTCTCCACTTCAGGTGTGATTAACTGGTCTCCCAGAACACTTGCCGAAACTTCCAGAGTATTTCCCCTGAGCATTCTACGACTGGAGCCTCTAACACTAAGGAAAGAAAAAATAAAATTTTAGGCCATATTAATCCTGTTGTGTCTAGCGATTCAGACAACGAAAATAGTCCAGTTGCGACCTTCAGCTTTCAGTGTTTACTGTTCAAATATATTATACATTATCGAAGGATCTTAGCAGCCTCTTGCTTACTACAAACATACAAACACACTCAGTAAATGTAACAGTTGCAAGTCTTATCTATAGTTTAAGATTACTGTACGATGAACTTTGATAATTATAGACTTTAATCAGGACCGTGAAGCTGCGTTATCCATTGCGGGTGGCTCTTCCTGACACATGAACGCTTCCTCCTCGCATCCTGACTACATCAGAAACACAGAGGTACTTGGGATGTGTGTTTACGTCTTCTCTCGTTCCTCTGTCTTTTTCTGGCTTCATTAAGACTGGATCTGCAATCTTCTTACTGCTAATCTGATAAATGATCAACACATAAATGGTCATTTTCATTACTACTCTACTGTGAGTTTCCTGGTCAGAGAGTGGTCATCGAGTTGACCTGCAGGTCCTTCTCACAGGTCGAGATTCCTGTACGACACTTACTCTCGGCTGATAATCAGAGTCTGGACACGTGCCAGCGTGTCCCATCTTTATACCTTTACATTTGTTTGGGATGAATTTCATTACCTTGACCAGTGTTGGAACCCGTCCAGATCTCTCGGCAGCTTGTTGCAACCTCGGACACTCAATATTTCCATCACACGTTTAGCATAATCCCCAAATACATATATGGGTCAGGTCCCTCTTGCTGGTCGTTAACATACACCAGAAATAATGGCAGGTCCAGGGCTTCCACTCCACACTGGTCGCATTTGCTCATCCAGAAAAGGCACCTCTAACGTCCCTCCTCTGTTTCTATGCCATTAGACAGTCAGGAATCCATCGATGAATCCAGACTGTTTCTTCAGTCTTTTTTTTTTTTTACTTAGTGTCGTGTGTGTGGGGGGGGGGGGGACAGTGTCAAATGCCTTTTCACTGTCGATAAACTGAAAATCTACTCATCAGCTTCTCTTTTTTCTAGGTTGGTTCTTGCTTTATCACAGAAGCCCATTAGACACATACCGCATGACCTTCTCTCTATCAGTCCATTCTGCCTCTCACTTAAGTCGCTTCTCTGTGTTAAGGAATCCTCTGTTTGCTTCTTAATATGCCTAGCTGGTACTTTCCCAGTCATGAGTATTAACTATGCTGGCCTGTAGCTCAGCGCCTTTTCCCTATCTCCTTTATAAGACATGGGCATAACATCTACTCTTTTTCAAACCATTGGCATCAGTCTCTCTTTCAGATTATGCATATGATGTGGATTATGAGCATAAACTAAAACATGTGTATAAGAAGTGTATTATGAGGAAGAAGTGTATAATGAAACAATCTGGTTTATTAAGAAATAGTACATTATAAGCAAGAAGTGATTTAGTAGCAAGAAGTATAGTATAAACAAAAATTGGTTCATTACCTAAAGGTAGTAGATCACAAAGGGAATAAATTGATCAGAGGTGAATGGAAACAAGAACTAACTTACTTCTATGAAGTACACCAGAGGCAGGAACTTGTTTCGATACATGATAAGCAAGAAGTGGTAACAATAAGTATATCATAATCAAGAACTTATTCATTAATTAGAACCATTTTATAGAAATCATAAACAATTATCATCAGCAGATAGATTATAAGATAGATAGAGTTCGATCACAAAAGAATCTGACTAATTTTCTTTTTATGTTGAAAATAGATCGTGAACAAGACTTGAAATATATAAAAAAGTTATTAAAACTCCAGAGGACGAATTAGATTATGAGAACTGGTTTATAAAACAGAAACAAAATCACTGGCCTGTGGATCATGTGTAAGAAATAATTATATACAAAAACTGTGTCATGGGCAAAAGTCGGATTATATACAAGATATGAATCATGGTTAAGGACTGGAATATTTACGAAGATTATCACCGTGATGTATATCTTATACAAGAGGCAGACTGTAAGAGCTGGATTATGTGCAAGAAATAGATAATAAGAGCCGGATTATCAACGAGAGCTTGATAAATGAGAAGTGGATTATTGAAAAGAATCATTGGCGATAATTCTGATTTTGAGACCTTAAATACTCAAATACCGGTTAAAAAACATAAAACTGGACTTCTTACATTGCTTAGATTGTATCTGTGAGTGGCATTATGAATAAGCAGCAACAATTGGGATAGTCGAGAGAAGATGACGACAAAAAAGAAGAGAATTTCTAAACCGTAATGTTAGCCAAAGGCAAGGAACAGCACTATAAACAAGGAATCATCATAAACAAGAGCGTGATCATGGGCAAGATAAATGATAAGCAAGGACAAGATTATAAGAAAGAGCACGATAATCAAGAGCATAATTGTTAGCAAGAACATGATAAGCAAGGGTACGGGTAGAAGAAAAACATAATTATGAGCAAGAACATGGTAAGTAAGGGCACGAGTAGAAGCAAGAACGTGATAAGCAAGGCCATGATTGTGAGGAAGAATAAGATAATAAGCAAGAGCATGATGCACAAGAGCATTACTCTTAATCAGACCACGATTATAAGTAAGAACATAACAACAGGACCATGATTAGAAGCAAGAATATGACAAGCAAGTCCATGATAACCAGAAGCATGATTTATAAGCAAGAACAAAATGAACAAAAGCATGATGATAAACAAGAACATAATTAGACAAAAGGGATTACAATTAAGAACTTAGCTATAAGAAAGAAAATGGTTTTAGAATGAACATAAAACTAAATTGGTATTTGTGCAGCGTAAACAGTTAAGATAAAAGCAGAGGGGGAAAAAAAATTAAACCTTAAAGTAAATGGGAGAAGGAACAGCAGGGGGAAAATATCCATCTTTGGCAGAAGGTGAAGGCCATAAAACGAATTTATGGAGACAAATCTGAACCATGACCCGTAATTACTTGATGCGAGATTTTAGCAACTAAGCGAGATAAGTTGTGCTCTGGTGCCATTAGAGTAGTTAGAAGCAATTCGGGGGTTTGGGGAATGGTGGTTATTACCGCTTCAGACTAGTTTACAAGGGCACGGTCATGGAAGAGACCCGTTCTGGCGAGCGACAAGGGTCCACCAGTTTGGGGTTTCTTAAAGCGTTTATCTAGAACATGCGTGAAAGAAATTAGTCTTTATTTTTTTCCTTCTCTCCGGCTCAGTGGTTCCGCAAACCGGTTTTGAGAGAAGTGAACAACAATGAATGCATTCAGGAGACACGAGCGTTCCATCACAGTATATGAGCCGGGCTTGTTAGGAGCACAAGCTTGCTGGTTTGCGGACACTAACAGCCTATTGGCAAACGGGGACCGATCATCTGGGTCACGACGGAGCGACTCTTGATGGCCTGGCCTTTGACCAGACCACGGGTCGTATCCTCGTGCGCAAGGGCAGCATCGCCCTGCCCATGGGTCGTTCCATACTACTCAAGGGTCGTAACGTTCCGCTCAACAGTCTTACTGTTGTGCTCAAAGAAATTTTACAATACTGTCCAAGAAAAGTTCACAAAGTCCAGCTTCAACCCCGTATCACAGACGAGCAACAACGACAATTGCAATCACTCCTAGCAATTATCTTTCGCTGAGTTATGACCATATTAAAAGATACCTGAAGATACTGAACGATAACTGCCAAAGAGACATCAGTATATTCTTGTTTTTGCTCGACTCTTAATTGAACTGAAGACAGTGGTGCCTCAACATCTGTACTAATTACACTAATGATCAGATAGTATCTTCTGGGACATTAGAATTGGTTAGGAAGCCGTCGGTACTCCAACAACAGCACTCCAACAATAGAGCACCACCAACAAACAACAGCTCACCAGCAACAGAAACACTGCCAAGACCAACACGCGAACAACAGTATCCTGCCAATGAATAATAGCACGCGAACAACAGTACAATGCCAATAAGAACACGTTACAACAGCAGCTGCATGAGAGAGAGAGAGAGAGAGAGAGAGAGAGAGGAGAGGCTGGAGGGAGACAAGTGCTCCCCCCACCACACGTCATGGCAGGACAGAGCGCCAACTGCAGCCGTTTCAAGTGCAATGTCCGCCCCCTGTCTCCCTCCCTCTCCCCCGCTTGCCACTCCCCAGATCCCCACCCCCTCCTCCTCCTCCTCCTCTTCAGCTGCCCTCCCCGTATCGTGTCCTTCAGCGGACCGTCTTCTGACCCAGACAGCCACCGCTGGTGTGAATGACTCCACAACACTCGCCTTGTAATTAATGATGCCGAATTACAGACCATCAGACGTGTTTCTATCCTCACGATTACCTATATATTTTTTTCTGTCTCTCTGAATTATCTTTCGAAATCTTTTTCAAATTCTCTGAAAATGAGAAGCATTGTCATACGATTATTATCATATTCGGAAGATACACTGAAGTGCGGTTGTTCAAGTGTGTGTACGTACATATACAGTGGTCCGTCCGACTGTTTCTGTCCTTCCAGACAACTTACTCCGAATCGCTGACAAAACAACTCTAGGATAGAAAAAATAAAGCCTCGATCATTCTTTTGGAAAATCTTATAAAAGCTGTTTACACAAATCTTCAGAAGATCAAACACACAAACACTGACAACAAGTTCGTCAGAAATGTAAATATGACAGTGACTGTCACCTCACATGACAGATGACGTTGTTGATGTATGACGTCACGTGAAAGGAGCAACTGGCAAATAAAACTCTAATCAGTCAGGAACTCGAACTGTTGCTGTGCCTGACGCCGCCGCGGCAGCAAGCACAGCGGGGCCGTGACTGATGCTGCAGCAAGCACAGCGGGGCAGAGGATAATGGCTGCTTAATGAGATGTACCGAAGTTGTACATGTCAAGCAGGCAAGATGTACTGCCTCCCCGGTAATGCCTGTGGCCCAGTCTGCCCTGATTCCTCTGTTACCCGAACTTCTTTGCTTATTCTGTGCCTTGGGGGTCCCCGTTCTTGCTCCGTGTTCATCAGGATCCCCCTGCTTGCTCTGTGCCTCGGGCCCTCCTGCTTGCTCTGTGCCTCGGTCTGCCCAGCTTGCTATATCTTCTTCTCTTCATCTCTACCTGCCATGTTTACAGGATCACATGCTACCAGATTAGTAAACAGTTCCTATGAGAAACAACCCATATTCCCATACACTGAGGGCATCATCTGAGAACAAGTGTGGCATTTAAAACTGTATTCTAATGGCTATGAATATAATTACCATAATTAACTGCAATACGAGAGTTGATATGGTGATACATCTCTACCACACGTTGCTTTACATTATGACTTTACACATACTGAAGCCTCGCACAGGTTTATTATAAAGGGTTACTTCAATATAAAATAAAACTTAGTAAAGGATATTAATTAAAAAAGATCTAACAAAAAATGTGTGGAAAACCTAGGACAAGAGTGTCATGTGCGAACCATCTCTTTATCAAAGAAATATTTCAGCCCCGCCGGAGCCTTACAGGCATGAGGGGCTGCGTCACCTCACAGCTGCGTCACACTCACCTTAGGCTTAGTTAGATGGTAAGCTGGCTTTCTTGAATCCTTTTCCTGCCTCCTGCTTGTGTCTTAACGTTCTAGCCCCGTCGCATGACGGTAGGTACTCTCTATATATTGCCATCCCTCATGCCATTCATGGTCTGGACACGTCCAGTCCTACTCTGGTCCGCTACGACAGCGACACATGTCGAGGAAGGCCCCCTGGCACGGGTCTCGGGTGCTGCTTCCGTACATAAATAGTCATAATCATCCGTGAAGAATCTTTTTTCTTCATTCATTCACTCCAGACCGGCATAGTTGTACAAACCTCGGTCCCTATACCTTTAATGAGGTAAGTCTCAGGTTATGATTAAATATATACTGTGGGAGAAATACAGCCTTTTGGACTGTCAGGAGTAAGGATTGTACTCTCAACAGTACTTTTAGAAATAAGACATATTGTTAGTTTGCTCTGTAGTGCTTCAGAAAGTCACCAGTGAACCGATCTTGGCGGTATAGACAGGCTTGCGGCTGGAGAATAACAATTACTTAAAGATGTTCAACTGTGGCAGGCCGAAGGTTGAGGGAGGTCCCACAGAAACCTCAACAGGATTCACACACGGAAAACCCCTGAAGGAAACCCATCCTTACGAGCCAGACCATCATGAAGAGAGAGTCGTTGTTTCGGTACTGTAAATGATTCAGTGGTCGTGACTCATTACAAACACCGACTCCTTCACTCATCCAGGTGGACCCTAAGGCTCCACTCAGCTCGGCCCCTCTCTCGCTTCTCACTTAATTACACAGAACGGAAGACGTGGGACCAGCAGCACGCCGAGTTAATTTACCTCTGTTTTCTTATAATGAAAACATAAACAAGGAAACCTTACCGACAGCCTCGGTTCAGTCGCGCTTATCCGAGCCACTTGAAGCAGGTGAATCAGCGGAGGCTGAGTACAAGGCTCGGTCACTCACTCCCCGCCAGCAGTGGCCAGACACCGTGCGCCGCCGGGACCAGACACACTCCCCGCTGCCGCCGGGGCCTCTCCTCTGATTAATGATGATCCCAACCAACGTTAATCCCCAGGCTGAGCACGCCTGAGATTTACTCAAGAAAATTACTTTTTTGTTGCCCCGTAATTTCGCTCTTCGGAAATAAAAACTTTTGAGAATATCTTATTTTCACCACATTATTTGATAAGGCAAACCAATCAAACGATATATATATATATATATATATATATATATAGCCTGTGACTATGGATGTACCAAACGCCCTTGGAATCGTCTGGCCGGGGTCTTCACCGAACCCAAGTCTTCCTTCAAGTGACTGATGCTCCTCCAGTAGTGACTGTGGTGCCTTGAGAGGCTTCTGTTTGAAAACTTTTCAGTATACCTAATACACACACACACACACACACGTGAAAGACTGTAAATAAAATCCCTGACGACTCAGCACCACAATCGGACGTCCACAAGCGAGGCGACAGGGACCTAACTCGACCTTCTGTTGGTAAATCTTTTTTATAAGTCATTGACTGTAGTGGCTGCTGTTGTGACTGAGTCACTCAGAAGTGATGCATGATATCCCACGAGTGGCCAGTTAGAGTACAACAGTGTCCAGTGCATAGCAAAAGGAAATAAATACCACCTCATATCGATGTAGAATAGCATGGGATTCATCTCCATTTTTTTTTTCGTGATCCCACTTCCCTAATACCCGACATACTACACAGACATGACATTCCCCGCTTGACTCATCTTACCTTAAGTATACCTTATGATGATATCGAAGGTGTTTTACCCTTAAGGCCAGGTCTGGGACCTTACCATACCTTACATTTACGATGGTTTCGGAGATCTTCTATCTCTAAAGCTGGGTCTGAGGCCTTACCTTACCTTACGAATACATTCCTTCCCCGCAAGTCGGTCTCAGACCAGACTGTCTTATTGTTCCTCTGGTAAGATAAGGCCGCTGGAAGCAGCGGTCCGTAGACCTACGTAGCCACCACATCCTGTCTAGTCTGGTTACACTTCCTGGGTACGATGGTCCAGTCCTTTTTAAAGTTCTCTGCTGAACAGTCCATAGTGCTTCTCATGGCAGGCTGCATATAACGTACTAAACAAATTTGGACCATGCATGATTGCACTGTTGTCCTTTATCATACTTACTGGACCTTCCGAATTTTGTGGTAATATTCTACAGTCCTCCACACCTATTGTGCCCAGAGGGAAATGTTTTTCAGCGCCTCTCAGGACTGCCTAAGATACCGCACCCGTTCGGGCTTCAGATAGGACGGCCTCATATGACATATGACACTCCCCACATGACATATGACACTCCCTACCTTGACACAAGACATTCTACACCTAGCAAATGACTCTCTCCACCTGACAATGACACTCATTTGCCGCATGTCACTCCCCACCTGACACATGACACCCCCCAGCTAGCATATGACACTCTCCACCTGGCACACGACACTCCTTACCTGGCTTATGTAACTTCCCACCTGGCACATGAAAATCCCCCCCTCCCCCCAGCACACATTACGCTCCCCACTTGACACTGACACCTCCCACTTGACACATGACACTCCCCACTTGACACCTTGCCTGGCAACAGGGAGAGGGTCCTATGCTTGACTCCTACGCATGAGAGGCGTTAACCCGACCACGGACGACAGACGACCCTGAGGCACACTGGAGGACCAAGTGTGGGCGGCGGGTATTGCTGGGTACACTGTCTGGGTGGTGGGCGGCGGGTATTGCTGGGTACACTGTCTGGGTGGTGGGTGGTTGTGGGTGGTTGGGTGGGCAGGTGGGAGTCGCTAGGTACGCTGGCCTGGGAGTGGTGGGAGGGCAGGGTGTGGACGTAGAGGTAATGAATGGGTTGACTTATGGCTGTGTGTGTGTGTGATGCCCTCCCTCACCTCACCTTGACTCGGGCGTGTGTGTGTCCTCTCTCTCACTCTCTCATTCACTCTCACTCGTCGTAACATCTCCCTCTCCCTCACATGCTCTCCCGCACTGCCTGCCTCATCTGGGCAAAAAAAGCATAGTCCTGGCCTGTGGTCCAGGGGTCTGGCTGGCGTTCCCGAGGTCTGGCTGGCGTTCCCGGGGTCTGGCTGGCGTTCCCGGGGTCTGGTTGGCTCTGCGCCAGCAGGGAGTGGCTGGCCCTCTCATTCAGCGACCACATACACACACACACACACACACACACACACACACACACACACACACGTGTGCGTCTTCTCACGCGCCACATGTACACACAGGATGGCTGCTTCCTGAGGGAGGATGCTACTCATGTTTGCCTAATTCTTTCCCAGTGCTGAGGTACACACATGGCCGTGGCAGTGGACGTGTGCGGACGCTCATATGTAGGGATACACAAAGACACATCAAACATGTCGTCACGACTGACTTACACACACAGGCAATACACATTCACATATTTATACGCACACAAATACATTTATGCATATGCACAAAACATACACACACCAAGAAATGTATGTGCACACAAAGTATACTTACAAACCATACTCATACCTTAAGATATACATGTAAATACAACGAAAACACACAAACCATACATACGCGTACCCCTTATTATACACAAAAGCATACAAAGCTAGGATTCTCAGAGTGTGTGCGTGTGTGTGTTTGTATGTGTGCGTGTGTGTGTGTGTGTGTATGTGTGTGTGTGTATGTGTGTGTGTGGGGGGGGGGCAGTGAAGTGTGAGGTAAGTTACTACACCATAAGGTACGGCTGTTAATGTTGTTATTGTGGTCAGCGGCTCACCCACCCACACTCCACACAATCCTCCCCATCCCCGTACCCTCACCCCAGCCCGGCGGTGGCTGCTATACTCCTCACCCCAAGGCTCTCCTCCCAGTTCCTGGTTCCTCTATTTTCTCCCCAGTTTTTATCCAACCCTTCTCCATGTTTTCCTCCCCATCCTCAATTACTTTAACCACTCCCCAGTTCCTCGGACCACTCCCCAGGTTCACTTACCTCCTCCCCAGGTTCTTCTCTCGCCCCCTGGGGTTCTCCTCACTCCTCCCCAGGTTTACCTCGTCCTCAAATCTTACGTTTGATGATACACATAGGAAATTCAAGTAGCTTAGGGGTTACTGGACTATTGTTTTCTTATAAACATATATATATATATATATATATATATATATATATATATATATATATATATATATATATATATATATATAT
>JAYMFT010153307.1:0-26609 GCA_038088735.1 Panulirus argus
ATATATATATATATATATATATATATATATATATATATATATATATATATATATATATATATATATAATCCTATATATGTTTTAGGTTAGCAATTCTTTCATTTCCACAATAGATCAGATATCCTTTCCTCTCAGATCCATTACAGTAATTTGTTTATTACAAATTCGTTACTCGTCTTGAGTAATTATGTGCTGCCAGAGATTCATAATCGCTCCTGAGTGATTATATGCCCTCAGAACCATGATTATTTAGCGAAGCATTGATGATTAATGATAATGATCATTTGTCATTTTTCAGCTTTGAAAACTTGTGTATTTTTTTTTTCACTGAGTCTGCGAATTGGAGGTATTTGAAAAGTAACGATAATTTCAGGTTTGCAAAGAGATTTGCTTAAATGCAATGAGCATTTAGAATTTAAATAGATATTCTGAAGTGATATTTTTTTTTTCACTTCCTTCCCGGCACAGTCATTTCCTTCCTTCGTTTTATTTCCTAATACACATTTTTTTTTTTTATAAATGTTCATTATTTCTGTTTCACTTGATTTCCTCTCCTTTCTTCTGTTCCGTTGCTTTCCTTTCCATTTCATGTTTCTTTTATCTCCATCTCGTCTTAAACTCACTATGAAGTACTTGTTCACAAACCATCTCTCACCTCGTTAGAGCCGGGACTGCAATTTATTCCCTGATGAAGCCATTACCGTATAACCCTGTGTCCTAATGCGCTGTTATATGGTGTCATTTAGAGTTCAGGGTCGACTTGAAGTGGTTAAAGATAAGGTATATGATGTGGCCCGATGTATAATGGCGTCATAGACGATTAATATGTCATAATGTAGTGTCTCCACAGCACTTAACTGCCTCATACGGTGATAATGACCGTTTAATGGGGTTCTCTCTTGCCGTATTATGTCTTAAGTGTTCTCAGGGCCATGTACTGAATTGACGTACAGTCGGGCAACTCTCCTCCCTCGACAGGAAAGGTGACATTTGTTGTGTCATCCTAGTTCCAGTCTTTTGACTAATTAATAAACGCTTGCGTGTTTGAAATTAAAAGTCATGAACTGCGTATTTAAACATTTATTTATCCTATGGAGGATGGGGGAGATAGAGTCTCCCGTCTTGCGACTCCATGTATGAATTTTGCGTGGCTGTCGATGACTTTTTTTTCTAATCGCTTTTTTTTTTTTTTTTTTTTTTTTTTTTTGTTTTTTTTTTTTTTTTGCTAGAAATCTACAGGGTTTAACGATTTTGTACCCACTTGGGATAATGTCCTCTAATATTCCTATAAGAGCAAACAGTTGGTAACCACTGAAGGTAATGCTTTGAGACGTCCTTTATGTTAAAGGTTTGTAGTCAATCACCTGCATGGTAACATTTGTATGACTATGTGTGGCAGAGTGATTTTTAATTGGGTGGTGGCATGCATAGAGCTGCACAGACTGGTTAAGTACAGTTTTGTCTCAAAAGTGGTAGAGCATTTTCAGTGGATCATGTGCTTGCTTCTGAGAATGTGTGGAGAAAGATGTATATGCTCTGTGGAAGGTATTACTAATATTTATGGTGTAGGAGGAAAGCTGCTAGCAGTGAGGAGTATTTCTGAAGAGCGTAGGGCATGTATGAGAGTAGGAAGAGAAGAGGGTAATTGGTTACGGGTGAAGGCCGCTCTGTGGCAGGGGTGTGTGATGTCACCACAGCTGTTTGATTGCTTATGGTTGGGGTGGTGAGGAATGTAAATGCAAGGGTCTTGGAGAGAGGAACAGGTCTGCAGTTTGTCTTGATTGGGAGGATGGGCAAAGAGGTGAGTCAGTTGTTATTTGCTGATGACAGGAGGGCTGGTGTCAGCATCAAGAGAGGAATTGCAGCATCTGGTGTCTGAGTATGGGAGAGAGTGTGTGAAAAGAGAATTTTGAGAGTAAATATGACTAATAGTAAGATTATTAGGTTTAGCAGTGGAGAGAGACAGTTGGAATGTGAGTTTGAATGGAGAGAACCTGGAGGAAGTGGGTTGTTTTGAATACTTGGGAGTGGACATAAGAACGATTGGAACTATGGAAACTGGAGTGAGCCATGGGATGGGTGAGGAAGGGCAAAGGTCCTTTGTAAATTGAGGAGTGCATAGAAAGAGAGGTCCTTGTCAGTGAGGGCAATGACCGGAAAGAGGTCCTTTCTTAGAGAGGGGTCCTCCTGGGCCAATTATGATAGATTATATGAATGGTGCTTTCTAAGGATGGGTTCATGATTTTTTTTTCTTGCACAAAAAGGACACTCCTCGTTTGTGGGCGGCTGGCGCTTGAGCCCACTTCCACCCACTTTAAGTGTGTCTGGGCACGAGTAATAGTCTTGTAGCATATAATGAGTTATATTTGGATTCTGGTATAGAAGAGGACAGGAGTAGTTGCTGAGTTATGGCAGGAAGAGCAATGAAGGGTTGCCAGTTTTCTGCAACATAAGGGAACCATGGTCTCTGGTTTTGGTAAGTCATCATGACTTCATGATTTTGAAACTTTGAGGTAACATTTATAATGCCATTCTGCTTGTAAGATCTGAGATATTGTTCTCTTATGAAAATGATTATCATTTTCGGTGTAATTTATGGGTAGCAAAGTAGCTCTTTGCATTTGAGTTTGTGTAGATTTATATTTGTATTCTGAGTTAACATACTTTATTACAGGCAATTGTACTAGAAGGAAAGTACTGGAAGCGACAGTTAGAGGCTGTCACTGCTGAGTACAAGAAATGGAGAATTTACTACAGGAATAAGATATCGGGCAGAACCATACTGGACAACGACACGGTGAGTCCCAACTACATGTGTTACCTTCATTGCTACTGTCAAGTAACCTGTGTATCAATTACACATGCATCTGTATCCTCTTTTAACTATAATGCAAGGCCCCTTTGCACTTATTTACATCTTGCTTCCTCCTTCCCCCTGAAAGGTGCCATCATTAGTTAATTCTTGTGAGGAAAAGAGTGTTTAACTCCTCTACATGACCAAACATACTTGTTTTATGTACACATTTGACATAACCTGAGAGACTAATCACAGTGCCATTCAAACTGTATAAAAATTCATCATCCTGTAATCTTATATGGGACTGCAGATAATTTTTTTTTAGATGTTTTCCACATGTGGTGGAAATTTGATGTATCATAAAGATTGCTGCATTTTCCCTTAAGTGGTTACTTGCACCTCTGCCCCATAATGGTGACAGATATGCTTTGATGAATATATAATTTTATTAGAATTTCTAACATGTAATAGATATGGTAGCAGTGTTCAGTCAGTTAAACTGAACAAAAAGATTAACTTAAATGAGGGGCATTTTGCAGTTGCTACTCTTCATGTAAGTTGTTATAATTTACATTATTTGATACATAAATGCTTCACTTTCATTTTAAATTTTTTCTCTATATCATACTTCATAGGCACAAATGTATATCTTACATAAGATGTAGTGAAACAAGTTGGTACACACACACAATCCTGATGAAGATGTAGAGGCATATGAAAACAAATCAATCTATATTGTAAACTTAAAATGAAAGAAGAAACCAAAAACAAGAAGAAATGAACTGTAAACACTGAAATTTGTTAAAGATTTTCAGAAAGCAGATGAGAAAGTGAAATCCTTACATGCATTGGAGTGTGGTTTCAGATAGGTTTGTGGAAGGGTGGTTTCAGATAGGTTTGTGTATGGGAGGAGTAAGTATAAAACTGAGCTGGAATCTCTCTCTCTCTCTCTCTCTCTCTCTCTCTCTCTCTCTCTCTCTCTCCATTGGAGGCTCCAGTCACGGACAAAAGTCTGCATCAAACCAGGCCTTAATTCAAATATAGAGAGGATTATGAAAGAGAAAGTATATAAGAATTTTTGAAGAAATGAAAAACCTGTCTTTTAAAAAGTGACTTGTCATAGTTATTGGGAAAGACATAAGAAGGTAGAGAGTTTAAAAGCTTCGAGATGTAGGAAAAGAAACAGTTGTCAAAACAGCCCACCCTTTGGTTGCAAGTGGCCACATAGTAATCATGTGATGCAGCAGCTTTCCAAGTATTGTGCTTGGTCTTCCTAGTGGTAGGGGCTCACAGGCAGCCAGCTCTTGGGAGCAGAAGCCATAGTAATACCTATAGAAAAGGAAAGTAAACCAACATTGCAGCATAGAGCAAGAGGGTCAAGTTTTGAAATTATCCTGGGAGAGTTTATAAGTCGGACAGCTTTCGACTCAACTCTGTCAGGTAAGGATGCAGAGCTAAAACCACCCTAGATGTGATAGTATTACTTCATATAAGGACAAATCAATCCTTTGTATGAACGGAGCAACTGTTCAGAAGAAAAGAGGTTTCAACATCTAAACAGGACTTCCAGTTTCTTAGAGGCGGACTTCGCTATTTCCATAATGTGGGGTTTCCAAGAATGACTGGATGTTACAGTAATAACAAGTATATTCATTGAGTCAAGAGGTGGGATTACAGAACCATCATAGGAGAGATAAGAGTTGTGAGGAGTTTCAGTTGAGAGGTGAGTAGAAACTTGGTCTTGGATGCATTGAACTTTTCTAAATCTTGTTTACTCCACTCAGATATCCTCTCTCAGTCTGAGTTTATTGAGGAAGTTGTGCCGAATTGAGATGCAGATCGATTGAGAGAACAAGGAGCAGAAATGAAGGATGTGGATGAATGTAGTGTTGAGGTGTTAGTGTACAAGTGCACTTAGATAAATGTGGAAGAGAGGATATTGTTGATAAAAAAAGATGTACGGGACAGGACAGAACCTCAAGGGACACCACTGTTGATGGAGAAAGGAGGAGAGGCTGATCCATCAATGACCACAGAGATATATAGGCCAAAGAGGAAGCTAGAAATAAGGGAGCAAAGTGAGGTAGGAAAGCCAAAAGAAGGGAGCTTACAGATGAGACCTTGGTGCCTCATCCTGCCAAAAGCTTTGGATATTTCAAGGGCAGTTACAAAGGACTCTCCAAAATCTTTCTGGGATGATGACCAGACATTAGTATGAGGGAAAAGAATATCATCAGTTAATATCACCTTATGGAAGTCATACATGTTGAGTTATTATGGTGAGTGCATATTGGATGCCACTGTGGTGTTATGATAAGTTTCATCCATTACCTCTTATTTGACACCACCATAGCTTCATAGTTGAAAAAAGCAACTTACCTGAAATCAAGACATAAAACAAATGTAGTGCCATATTTGGTGTGGACGATGGTGTGAGATTCTTATTTTACATGGTTAGGCAGAGTTTATGCAGAGGAACCTATGTTACATGGTTGGGTACAGCTACAGCATAATTTTGGTGGGCAGAGATTATGCAGAGGGAGAGCCTGTGTTGCATTGATGGGTAGGGCTTATACATAGGAGCCTGTGTTACATGGATGGGTGGAGCTTACACAGAGGAGTAGCCTTTATTTACTTGGATGGGCAGAGTTCATGCTGAGGAAGAGTCAGTGTTACGTAGATGGGAGGAGCTTACACAGAGGAGGAGCCTGTGTTACATGAATGGGCTCAGCTTACACAGAGGAGGAGCCTGTGTTACATGAATAGGCTCAGCTTACACAGAGGAGGAGCCTGTGTTACATGGATGGGTGGAACTTGCCCAAAAGGAGGAGCATGAATGACATGGCTGGGTGGAGCTTACATAGAGGAGGAACCTGCATTACTTGGATGGACAGAGCTTTTGTAGAGAAGGAGCCATGCTCTCAGCAATAAAGCAAATTGCATATTTTATATATTATTATACACTGTTGTTTTCATTAGATTGTTACCTCACTCATGAACTGATATTTATTCAGATACTCACGAAAATGATGGAGGAATTGGTTGATAGAGATGGAACAGTCAGCAAGTGTAGCAGCGTTAAGAAGCACACAAAGTTCAGATTACACTCTGCAAGCAATATGGTAGATTGTATTTACTGTGTAGTTTTTTTTACTGGTTTCTCTTCATTAGGTTGATGTTTATCAGTTGAACTGAAAATTATTCAGGCATTCCCAAAATTGATAAAGATGAAAGTGAAACAAACAAACTAACATAATGAGCTAGCACTTCATGGGTGCAGTTTGGGTGTTAGAATAGTACCATTCTCATATGATGAAGTGTTTATAACAGTATAATGAGACTTAAGAAGTAAAATTTGAGAACATGAAGAGGAAGATATACAATACTGGGTTAACCATAAAGTGTTTTGCTTTTCTATGGACATCCACAAAGAAGTGAGCCATAGAATGCATTTATTGTGAGAGTATAACTCTTATGTTGGTCATTAGAGATGGATAGGGGGAAAGGTTACAGCAGGTAAACGGCTGGAGAATGGATGTGAGCAAATGAGGCCTCTTCTGTCTGTTCCTGGCACTACCTCACTGACATGGGAAAAGACAAACAGAGAAGGGGCCAAGTGAGGATTTTCCCTCTAAGGCTCAATCCTCTGTTCTTAACGCTGCCCTGCTAACGCGGGAAAAGGCAAATATGTATGAAAAAAGAAAAGTCTTTCAGAATCAGTGATATGTTTTTGTTAACTACAGATACTGTGGGACCTAAAGAGCATAGGATGAGGGGTGTAAGTTGTAATAGGCTTATTCATGATAATTTCTTCAGACTGCTTTATGATTTTCTGTTGACTGAATAATTCAGGATCAGTGAAATGCTTTTATTGGTTGCACCTTTTAGTGTTAATAGGCATTGGTGAATATAGAGTTCATTCTGCTGCATAGAATATTACTTGATATGGATAGTGTGAAGCCAAAATAAATAATGATTTATGAAAAAGTGTAGATGATATAAAAATGGAATTAGAAGACTTGGAATAAGAATTATTTGAATGTGTGACTTACATGTTTCAGGTATTTTAGAAATACAATCTGTTTCCCAGATCTTTCCTTTATAGCTTGGTTGTTGTATATATTTATTTATTTGATTATTCGTATACTCTTCAGTCCTATAGCTTAGTTGTTGTATGTATTTATTTATTTGATTATTCGTACACTCTTCAGTCCTAGTCCCATTTACATGTATGTGTCAGGGTCAGGCATGTACAGCCCCTCAAATCTCTCGAACTTCCAAACCTAAGGGTGTACTGAATTTAACAAAGGCTTCAGTACTACTATTTCACTTTTGATTATTCACTTTATGCACATAAGTTGAATTGTTAAGAGATACTAACATTTACTTCATACTTCCATCCTGACACAAAATTTCTGCATGCACGTATTCTGCTATTATTCCCCCTGGAATTTTCAGTAGAATTGTGTCTATTCCTCAGCAGTTTCCTCTCTACATATGGTGACTGTTTTCCACCTTGGGAAGGTAGGAGCAGTAATAGATGTCTAGACTTTTGAGGAAAAACTCTCTCACAAAGGGTTCTCTTCTTGAGTGCTTTTTGTTACCTTAGTTTCTCAGTCCCACCAGTTAGCATTGAGAGTTATTCTCCCTTTAAGCCAGGTCTACCTTTAGTTAACATACCTTCAGCCATACCACCACAGATCTGCTTCATTATCATGTCATTAACTGTGTATCTTGCATTGCCTAACTATTTTCATAGGATTTCATACCAATGATGACAATATAGTAAATTGTTTGCAGCACACCCTTTTCACCTATGTGTGTTTGTATACATATTTATTTTTTTATACATGGAATTTAGTTAATCTTGCAATAAATGGTCATTTTACAGCACAATCTTACAATTAGTTGAATGTATATTTTTGTTTAAATTCAAGTGAGGCAATAGGTTTTACATCTTTGATTTGTCTTATACTTTTATAACAATATTTTCTGTTGTTTCCAGTCAGGGTGCAAGTCGAAGGAATATTCTGTAAATGAAAAACAGAAGGTAAAAGCTTGGAGTGGACATTTGCTTGGTCCTCACCCCTTTAACTTGCTACCAGTAATACTTACAAATTCTTGTAATTGGTTAAAAAGTACCTTGACTGGCTATTTTTCAATTTTGTTGTTTTGTATTTCTTTTTTGACTTCAATAATCTGGAGATTGAGTGTTACACATATACCATTTTTTTTGTACGTAGGCTATGTAAAAAAATCATGCATGGTTGATTTATAATCATGCAAATTCCAGGAAGGATGTCATGTAGCCTTATTTGACTCATTACCACAGGTGTAGAGCTTTGGATTTTTACCATGCCTCATCTGTTGCTTTTGTGTTTTTATCCATATTCCACCAACACTCCACTTTTCTGAATGCAGAGAGTCTTGTAATTTGCTTGGCATATCCACCAAATGAATGACTAAATTACCTCATCAATAGGCTTTACTTACATTCTTTATCATAAGTTTGGCTGGATTGATTTGTGTGTTAGTATTTCATACTCATAGTGTGTGACTTGTGTTAACTTTAGATTGGAATATGTACTTTTCTGTTTATAAGTGTATCCAAACTATATTAACAGCACCATGCATTACAATGTATCTTGTATATACATATAGGACCCAAATCATTGGTAAGTCATTACCCAACATAATCCTCTTTTTCTCGTACTCTTTGTCATATTCCTCAGTATGTATTGTCCAAGAAGGATTACCGGATATGATTAACATTATTTAGTCATTTGATATATGGTAATTGATCAAGAGAAAGGCATGGGACCTGAAAAGAGGACATATGAGAAATGGGGTTTGAAAGTATCAAGAGGAATATCAGAAAAAATTCAAAAATGTTCAGGAAGGAGGTGAATAGTGTGAGGAGAGTAAGAAAACAGGTAGGGCAACATTGAGGAGAGTGGCTAGGGAAGTGGTTTTAGGCAAAGAAAATGTTTGGAAGAGATGGAGTGAGTATTTAATTTTGAAGAACTGCTAAATATGTTAAATGATAGGGAGGTAGATTTGATGTGTTTGGGATGAGTTGGCATGCAGAATGGGAAAGTCATGGTGAATATTATGATGAAAAGATAGGAGGATATGAATCAGTTGCTCTTTGTAGATGACATAGCTCTGATGGCAGACTCCAGAGAGAAGCTTCAGAAGCTGGTTTCTGATTGTGGAAGAATGTGCAAAAGAGGAAGTTGAAAGTTCATTTGAACAAAAGAACAGTAATGAAGTGCAGCATGTGGGCAAAATGGGACTGTTTGAGTGTAAGTTTAAATGGGGAGGACCTGTGAAAAGTGGAATTTTGCCTGGGAGTGGATGGAACCACAGGTTTTGAGGCAAGTCACTGGATGGAAGAAAGGGCAAAGGTCCTGAATGCATGAAGGGCCATGTGGAAGGAGAGGTAATGGCAAAGACTGGTATGTTAGAAGTGTTGTCTGAATGTAAATCATGAGCCTTGAATACAAAGAAAAGGAAGAAGGTGAATGTGTTGGAAATGAAGAACCTAAGGATGAAACTTGGTGTGAGATACATTGATTTTATAAGGAATAACAGTGTCAGAGAGAGAGGTGCAGTAGTGAGTGCAGTCTGATTGAAAAGTGTTAGTAAAGAAACACTGACTAAAAGGATTTATGTGTCAGAAGTTGAGGGAACAAGTGAAAGGGGAAGATCAAGAAGATGAAAGTACCTATCTGTGATGAAAGTTTGCTGGAGAGGCAGGGGTAGTGCATGAAAGAGGCTTTTGAGATATCAGGGCCAAAGCATTCAGGAAGGCTAGAGGCATTTATTGGATGGAATTAATCAGATCGATCTGGTATACTTGGGACAGTGGGTTTGGCTACGGATGGTGGACTCTGATTGTGGTGCATTATATATGACAGCTAGAGATTGGATGTGTTCCAATGAGTTCATTGTTTGTTGCTGATGCTTCTTTGTTTGGTTGGGAAAAGTCATTAGTTATCATTTTTTTTTATTTCCCAAATGATGTGAGCTGCAATGGGTCACTACCATAATTGATGATATTTTATAAGAACAACAGTATGCATTAAATGTCAACATCTAGTGTTCCTCTTTTCATTCTTATGATATTTACTGAGACATTTAACTCTCTCAGTTTTGATATCCCACAAAATAGATAAAGGGTTCAGGACATGTCTCCATTCTCTGAATGATAAATTCACTTTCTTAATGTATTCTTTCTTCCTTCTCTTTTTGAAGTCTGTTACACATTTCTAAACTGAAGAACTGCATTTGTGCTACCAATTTTCATCTTATTTTTTCCTGTTTTTCATGTGGGTTGCCTTACCTTGGTAGTCTTCCTAATTATTTATCCATATTTTCATTAAGTATACCAAATGAATACCTCATTTAGCCATCAGTTGTGCCTTCATTCTCGGTATATTATATCTTTATTTCTTAAAGTGGGAGATAAACCGTAGTGTAATGATTGAAGATGATTCCTTAATTAGGAACTTGGACACATAATTTGGCAACAGACAAAGATAAAAGGATTTAAACACATTGAGCAGGAGCTAAAATGGAGAATGTTGAATTATGATTATGTCATAAGGAACAC
Source organism: Panulirus argus (assembly GCA_038088735.1). Classification (NCBI taxonomy): domain Eukaryota; kingdom Metazoa; phylum Arthropoda; class Malacostraca; order Decapoda; family Palinuridae; genus Panulirus; species Panulirus argus. Next base: position 10,413 of record JAYMFT010153307.1, read on the forward strand.
AGCTAAAGATGCATTATATATAGTCCATACAGTTACAAACAATACTGTCAGGAAAAAGTAATAAAGAAGGGCAAAGAAATAATCCAGACTTTGTAGATGGTAGCAGGAGATAGCTAATGCCTGGGATTCTCCCAAGATGAGAGAAAAACCTGATTTTCTACCCTTAACTGCTGCATAATTGGGAGGCAGAAAATTAGCTCTTAATGACAGGGTATATACTTTCCTCTCTGAATGTAAGATGAATTATTGTATACTAGTACAGACTGTAATAGTAAAGGTTCAGTGGGCATTTGTCTAACCCTGGTTAACAGATGAGTCTCAGCATAAATGGTATTGGGAAAAAGAAAGTGCCCCAGGAAGACAGCAAACGATATTCACCTTATTCACATTACAAACTGGGTAAAGTTTACGTGCGTCTTATATATATTGGAAGACCTGATCCTCATGTTTTGTGGTCAGAACTGAAATACTACTAATAATGGTACTTTTTCTTTAATAACTAATTCCCTTTCTTTCCTTAGCAGTGTTCTGTCAGATATGTACAAACAATAACCTCATTTGCACTCATCACTTCTTAGCTTTCATGTATATTATATCAAAACTGGTGCTTACCAAGCCTTACAGATTGCTTTATGGTTTACTGTAACCACTTCAAATGCCCTGGTTCAACCCAGTGAACAGAAGTTTGCCCTACATATCTCGTCAGTCCAGTTAATGCTGTCCACTTCTTGCTCTCTAAATCCTCAGGCTCCAGTTCTCCATAGTCGTACCTCCATCTTTTGATCTCGGCAAACCCTCCTTCACCCCACACCCCCACCCCAGTTGCTCTCTCCAATTCTGATACATAGATCCTCTTAGGCAGTCTTTCATCTCTCATCCTCTCCATATATCCAAACCATTTCAGGAAACCTTGGTCAGCTATCACAATCTAAATGCCTTTATTACTACACTTCTCTTTTATGCTCGTTTCTTACACAATCAACCTGCCTCACACAACATACCGTCCTCAGATGTTTCACTTCTTGCATGACTCTCTCTCTGTTGTGTTCAAAGCCTAAGACTTGCATCTTTGCAACATTGGTGAGATCTCTATACATTCAGACATACATGTCTTTGATATCTCCCTCTGAACCTATTACCTTAGCCCCCTTCCTTACCATATGACTCACTTCAGCCCCCATGATTCCATCTGCTGCCATATCCACTTCCTCCAGGTCGTCTCTCATTCTCAGACCATCATGTCTCATTCTCCTGCTGCTCCTCATTACCTTACTTTTGTTCACATGTATATAATATTTTTTCATACTTGTTCACTGTTTCCCACACAAGCAGGGTACTCCTAGGAACAGATGAAGAACTGCCTCATTTGCTTACATGCATTTCCTAACTTTCATAAAGACTGCACCCAAATCAAAGTTCCCTCTCAGCCAAGCCCCACAGACTGTTCCATGATCTTCCCTTACCACTTCATTATTCCTCATTCAGCCCATTGAGAGCACATCAGCCCTTGTATACCACATGGCTCAGGTTGCTCCAATGACAACAAAAAATAATCATAATGATAATGAAAATGATAATTAATGCTAATGATAATAATGATGCTTTAAAAATATTGCACTTGGTTCAATATCAGATACCAGGTGATATAAAAGAGTTAAATAAGTTTTCGAGTTTTACATCAGTGGGGAAATATTGTCACAGAAGAATATAAACATTGATAAAACACAAGTATTTAATACTAAGGACAGAAATGGGCTGCTTCATAAATGATTTCATACAGGGGATTATTACCGTCTTATAGAATTTTCATAGATTAAGGTGGCAGCATTGTAGCCATAGTCCAAGTGAGGAGTGGGAAGTAACAAGTGGTGGTAGGCAAGGTTACCCCCACCAAATGTAAGACATTGCAGCCAATGTGGAGTTTTGCAACCTCACATAAGCCTATACTGATTTTAAAGTTCATTGAAAGGAGTACCTACATGCAAGTACATATGATAAGATTTAGACATAATGGCAGGGATAGTATAAATTGTTCATCGCACAAAAGAGTGAGAGAGAGAATTTGTTAGTAGTTGAAAGTAAAAAATGAATGAGAAATTTTATTTGTCCTGTGGAGTCTTAAATGGATAGTTGGAAGTAATGACATTCCTAGTGAATTATGAGAGGTATTATGTATAATTAAGAGAAGAAAGCCAATCCAGACATTGAAGTAGGAAACTTGATTTCTCAAAACGGTAACAGACAGCCCTCTGTAATCAGTTTGAGGCTCCCAAACCTCTCAGAGGGAAGTTGAATAAAGCATTAACTTTTCACAGATAGCAGGAAGCAAGAGATAGATACCATCATCATTTAAAACTCACTGATATGAAACAAGGTAGTTGCTGAAAGGGCAGTCAGCCATGTACACAGATGACAGAGATTGGAAAAATATGTTATGAGCAGTGATATAGCGGATGCAAATTAATTAAACAATCCATAAGATGAGTCAGATGAGATGAAAGAGAGTGGAGGTCCAGAAAATATGTAAACAGGTGCGAAACAGGAGGGAATGAGAGAGGGATAAAGACAATAGAGGTAGTGGTTAACCAGCATTAGATATATGCAGATGTCGTAAGACCTGTAGAACTTATAGATTTCAGCACTCAAGAAGTGGAAGCAAATGCTAATTTCAGCACTCAAGAAATGAAGGCAAATGTCAAGTTAAGATGTAGGTTATGCCACCCAGAAATGTGCATCAGTATGGGAGGAGACCAGAGATGTGGTGGAAAAACAGCATATTGAAAGGGAAGTTGAGGGGAGAGTGAGTGTGGAAGAATGTGAGATGTGGTTTTACTAGTTTGCTCAGAAATTTGACTAGTGTGGACCATCTGTTTAAAGGCAGTGATATATTGGGTATTGACTGTTTAACTGTGCATTTTTATTCTTTTTTTTTATCTTAATCATGATTCTATAAACTTGTTAGTTATATGCATGTTAAATGCTGATCTTTGGACTGTAAATGAAGATGTCTCACAAATAGCATTTCTTTCAGTCCCTCTTTGACCTGGAGGGAATGGACTTCTCACGTAGCTACTCTGGGATGCCACCATCACTGGAGGAAGGAGATCTGTCTGAGTTTATGGATTTCACAGATGTTCTTTTTTCTTCACTTGTCAACCCACCGCAGCCTTTCGCCTTCCCAAATCCAAGAGAGATTGGTATGTTCACTTAATATTTGAAGACTTGATGTTTAAGTTTTATGAAGAAGCTTTTATCCTTCCCAGATCCAAGGGAGACTGATACGTATACTTGGTATTGAAAGACCTGACGATTCAGTTTCATAAATATTAATCACTGTGATCTATAGAAACACTGAAATTTATTGATGTTGGACAAGATTTTAAGTGTAAAGCTCCTGTAATGACATTTATGTTTTTTAAAGATATTTTCTGTGACATTGCCTCTGAACATATCTTCAAAATGTTAGAGAGTTATACAATCTCCCAGTAGCAGATCTTTTCTTTGACTTCATTTACACTGATGTTCACTTGGTTTTGCTTACTTTCTTCAGCTCCAAGTTGTCTTTTAAAGGTGGCCATTTCCCATTTATATGTAGTGTGTTGTTTTTCCCTCTACCCCAACCCCAATTATCTTTCATTTTGTTTTTCCCATCTCTGCTCTCCAGTTAAAGTTTCTGAGGTAGCCCTTACTTATATCATAATGTTATTTTTCTTTATGTTTCCAAGTTGTTAATGATACATTTATTTGATAACAACCATCACACAAAGTTTATCACAATCTTCTGGTGGATGTTTTCCATTTAGTGCTTCAGATATGGGGTTGGTATTAAAACATTTGGAGAACATTCGCTATTCTTTACCTCATTATGAATATGGGAAGTCATAACATAAAAATTTATAGTTAGCTAGGCTAATGTATTAGTATTTAAGTTCATAATTGTTTACTTTACTGCATATTAGTAGGTAGTAGTTAGGTAGACAGCCACCGACTAGGGAGTTATATTACTGGTACTACCCACCTGGGTATCACGAGCATTAGCGACACTTACATACTCGTAGTGAGCTAGCACTTTAATGATTGTCAGGTTGCACTCCTCTGATCAAGGTAGCTGTCTTCTGCCTCTCACATGTGGATTGCTGACATTCTATCCACACACTATTGATAACACTTAACTCACACAAATCGTTCTTCATGTTGAGCTATGCATTAGCCCTGCCTTTTGGCAAAATGGTAGGAGCAATAGATAGAAGTAATAGGAGCATAAGGAAGAAACATTTGGTAGAAGTAATAGGTAGTTACCTTTAGGTGGGAGAATTAGTTAGAAGTGGTAGGGTGCAACATTAGACAGGAACATTAGGTTGTAGTAGTTGGTAGAAACCTTTGGAAACACTGCACTAGAGTTGCCATCTGCCAGTGGCCTGCTAAGGGTGAGGCACTACAGTTTAAGAAGCGGCACTGGGGTTCATCAGTTATGGAGGCTCTTTTGCCGTGGCTACCCCTTTGAGGTGGGGTCCCAAAGGGAATGGGTGACAGATATAGATAAATAGATATTGCATTTTATTTGTTCACTTGAATACATATATTATTTTTTATTAAACACAGCTTCTTTACCTGCCCTAGCGAGGTAGCATCAAGAACAGACAAACAGTAATCTCATTTGCACTTGTTACTTTTTTTTCTTCTTTTTTCTTTTTAGTGACTGACATGGTAAGGGCAAATAGCATGCTCCAGTCAAAACCATCTTTGGTGACTGAAAAAAATTTGTAGAAAATAAAAATTAATCAGGGCTCCACAAGTGTTTGTAGACCTGAATCTTAAATGAAGAAAGGGTGTGTGAAGTGGGAAAGACAAGAGAAGTAAGGGAATTCCACAGTGTAGCTGTTCAAGGGAAGAAGGAGGCATCACCACATCCACTACTTAAGTGGCCATTCTCTATACAGAAGCAATAGGAAGCAGCAGCTAAATGTGTGCCATGGGTCCAAACCTTGGGGTTGGGGACACATGCAAACAGTTCCCAAGAACAATGGCCAACATAATACTGAGAATAGAGAGAGAGTAGCAACATCGCAGTGTACAGAAAGGGAAGGTTGAAGAGAGATGATGCAAGGAGAATTGATAAGATGGAAGGCTTCTGATTCCTCTCAAGTTGATAGAGAGGTGGTGAATGAGCCACTCCAGGTGTGTGAGCAGTATTCCAATCTTCAGCAAATAATAACCTTGTAGATGTGAAACAGCTGCTCACAAGAAAATGATTATGGCACCTACACAACATTCCCAGGTTTTAGGAAGCAGACTTTGTGATGTTGATTATGTGGGATTTCCAGGACAGAGTGGAGGATATGGTTGTGCCCAACATGTATGTATTATTTCAGGGTGAATTGTGGTGTTATGAAATTCAACAGATGAAAACAAATGACTCTGAGAAAGAATTATGAGGATAAATTGTGTTTTAGCACTTTTGAGATTTACAAGGTTACTGCTTCCCTAATCCAAGATGATGCATAGAAAGAGGAGATATGATTGGTACAAGAAAGAGAATGAGCTTTAATTAAAGGGAGAAGTAGACAAAAAATTAGTTGAAGTATATAACTTTAGGGTTAAAAGTAGAAGAGAGAACATTTATTGAGAGAAGCAATAGAGTAGGAGATAGGACTGTACCTTGAGGAACACATGATGTATTTATAGTTTGTTCCACAAATTATGCATTTTATGGATGAAGTTTCTCTTTTTTTGATATAAGTACAGTGGTGAAGCCCATAATGTGTGTAGCGTTTTTAGTAGTTACAAAAAGTTTGGATGTCAGTTCAGAATTTTTTTTAGAAATTTTGTGTTACACATAGGTAATGTATCCTCAGACATTTCATTTCCCAACACATCCACCCTCTACCACATAGCCTTATCTATAGCCCATGCCTCACATCCATATAATATTGTTGCAATTACTATTCCTTCAAACATACCCATTTTTCCTTCCTAGATAACAGTCTGTCTTTCCATACACTTCAGCACTCCCAGAACCTTTGCCCTCTCACCCAACTTAAGACTCACTTTGGCTTCCATGGTTCCATTCACTGTTATATACACTGCCAGGTATGTAAAACACTTCATTTCCTCAAATTTTTCCATTCAGACTCACACCCCAGCTAACCTGTCCCTCAACCTTAACAATATATAATAACCTGGCTTTTATTCAAATTTACCCTCTGCTTTGTCCTTTCACACACTTGTCCAAACTCAGTTACCTGTTTTTGCAGTTTCTCACTCAAATCTGTCACTAGTGCTGTATCATCAGCAAACAATGACTGACTCGCTTCTCAGGCCCTATCATTCCCCACTGACTGCATACTTGCCCCCTGTCTCCGGACTCTTGCATTTACCTCCCACGTACCCAGTCCATAAATAAATTGAACAACCATGGTGACATCACACACCTCTACTACAGACCAACCTTCTCTTGGAACCGTTCATTCTCCTCTCTTCCAACTCGTACACATGCCTTACTCCCTTGATAAAAATGTCACTAACCCTCCTGATACCCAGGTGGGTAGTACTGGTAATATACCTCCCTGGTTGTTGGCTGCCTGCTAACTACTACCTACCTCACCAAACCACTCCCTATGACTATCTCATTTCTCATACCATCTCATCCTAAACACCCTAAGAGAATGTATGTCATTCTGTTATAAATATAATGATTGTCTTTCTTGTTATTGCTCACTGTACTGTGATTGTTTTTGATATTAAGACCTTATATTTTGCAGCTCGAGGTACTGGCAATTCTGACTTCATCCAGCCTGGTCTTATCCAGTTGCAGCCAAACCTTGATGACTTTATGGACATTGTTGAACCTCTGCAAGGTAAGGTTTTCAATGTATCTCTTGTATCGTATTTTCTAAAGTGCAGTGAATAGCTTATTAGAAAGAAAATATTTCAGGTATTGAGATAAAAGCATTATATTGTCAGTCAGACTGTTTAACTTGTAGGTTTCTTGTGATCTATTGGCCAAATTTGTCAGAATCTGAATGCTTCTCAGAGGCATTTATTCTGAATGCATTGTGTATATAAGGTTCTGGTTGTAATTAGGGGGCTATGGTTTTGATGCATTACTCATGACAGAAAACAAGTAGCAGGGAAATGCAGACTCTTTTGGAGTGAGAAGTCCTTTGATGAATCCCTACTGCCAGTGATACAGCTTTGTCAAAGGTGACTTTTCACTCGTTATGTAATCTCATGCAGGCGGAATCCATCAACACCAACTTACTTACCTTACTTACTAATATTAGTGAGGTACCAAAATTTTAGCCAATACTAATACTGATACTGATTGTCATTGTTAGTACCAATACTGTTACTTTTGAAGAATAGAAATAGACTTAAAACTTTGTGCCTTATGTGTCATATGGATCAGAAGAGTGTGTGATTGGGTTGTTAAGATATGATACTTTGTAGATTGTTGTGAATATTGGTGTGGGAGGAAAGCTTGTAGAAACAATAAGGGGTTTCCATCAAGAAAGTAAGGCATGTGTGTGAGTAGGAAGAGAGGAAGATGAGTGGTTTCAGGTGAAGATGAGTCTGCAGCAAGGATGTGTGGTGTCATTATGGCTGTTTAAGCTGCTTATGATTGGATGGTGTGGGAGGTAAATGCAAGGGTCTTGGAGAGAGGGTAGGATTTGCAGTCTGTGTTGAGTGAGGGGGGCCAGGGACTTGAGTCCGTTGTTGTTTGCTGATCTTTAGTTGCTATGATCAGGTGGCAGATTAGAGAAGGATACTGCAGAAGCAGGTGTTTAAGTTTGAAATAGTGTGTAAGAGTAGAAAGCTGAGAGTTGAGGTGATTAAAAGTAAGGTTATGAAGTTTATCATTGAAGTGAAGGAAAGGGGTACAAGTTGGTTAGAGTGTGTTTGCATTAAGAAAACTTACAGGAAATAGAGTGTTTTGGATACCTTGAAGTGGACATGGCTTCAGATGAAATCATGGGAGCTGAAGTAATCCTTAAGTTGGGTGAGAGGGGGGGACAAAATCCTAGAGGCATTGGGAAATGTGTGGAAAGAGAGGTCAGTGTCTCAGAGGGTAAAGATGGGTATATTTGATGGTGTAGTAGTCCCCATGGAATTGTATGGATGCAAGGCTTTAGGCCCTTGATAAAATTGTAAAATGAGTGTGGTTGTGTTGAAAATGATTGATGACAATATGTAAGGAAGGTTGATTGAGTAAAGAATGATAGGGTAAGGGGGTAGGCAGGGCAGTAAGAGTATGTTTGAGAGGTGAAGAGGTTAAACTGAAATGGCTTGGACATACAGAGAGGATGAATGAGGAGAAGCTGGCTTAAGAAGATGTATTTGTGATAAGAGGAGGGAACAGGGAAAGGGGGAAAACCATATTGGAGATGATAGGATGGGATGAAAGATGTTTTAAGTGACTGAAGCCTGAACATGCATGGGATAGAGAGAGTTAAGTTGATGGTGCATGTAGGGGCAACATTCTGTCAGCAGGCTGAACCAGGGCATGTGAAGTGGTCTGGGGAAGCCACAGCTTTATACTAGGCAGATGAAGGTAGTTAATTATCGCCTATGAGGCCTGATTGTGGATAGGAGGGTCTGGTTTTAGTGCATTACGTATGTTAGCATAATACATTAAGAAGAGACAAAGATATGGGCTCATTGCCTTGCATCCCATCTTTAGCTCTTATGTGTAATGCCCCAAAACCATAGCCTGTATCCACAAGTAGGTACCATAGACTGATCTATTGTTTTCTCCAGCTGCTTCAAATACCCTACTTCAGTCCTTTGACAGCAAATTGCTTCCTGTACACCACATCGCTCCAAGTCACTCTATCCCATGCAAACCTCTGACCCTACTGTATGTTCACATCCCAAGCACTCAAAACTTTTTCCACTTTGCCCCTCCATCTTCAGTTCATAAGCTAACCCAACCTTCCTGTGGTTTCCCCAGCCACATTACATGCCCTGTTTCAGACCATTGACAGTGCGTCATGTCATACCCTGTAAACTGCATTGCTCCATTTTGCTCTGTCCCTTGCCTGTCTCACACCATCCTATGTGTTCAGGCCCCAGACCTTCAGAGCAACTTCCCCCTCATCCTTCCTTTGGTTTGCAGCTTTGTTATATTTGCTTTTGATAGGATGGACTACCAAGCAGGTAAGTAACTTAGGATGGAGAAGATTTAAATATTTATAGAGGATATTAGGGGATTTTTTGTCCTGTCCAAATCTTTTACCCATTAATGTTCTGGGGACATTTAGTTTGTTGTTTTTTCCCTGATGTTTGTTGCATGGGGAATGAATATCATATGTGTGTTTATGTGATGCCTAGAATAATTGGTGTTTTATTAAATTGGAATGATTGGTCATTCCATGTGATTGTAGAATGCAGGTTAAGTTGGAGTCTGTGTGGAACCAAAAGGGTGACTGAATACTTACGTGGAGATGCAGACATGCTCTCCTAGGTTTGCCATTGTTTTATTTGTGTAGCGTTGCATTTTTGTTGTTGCCTCTGTGGTGTCAGGGTGCAGTGATATGACTGTAAAGATTTGACTCTTGTGTTTGTTATTTCATTATTTCCACTCATTCTTTAGTTATTGCTGCTCTCTCCTTTTTTCATTCCCTCCTTTTGTGTTCAGTTGAATTTTTCTTTCTTTTAGTATCTAATTTTTTATTCCCCCACATTTTCAGTACTTGCATCAGTTGTGGCCCTCTTCCCTTTGTCATGCATGCTTACTCTAGAAAAAAATTAAACATTTTTGAAATCATAAGCACAAACTCAAAAGAGCTATTTAGCAGCTTTTCCAATAACATCTAGCCTATAGCATCATGAAATGGAATATAAAAGATAATAGTTACATAGTAGTAATAGATACTTGATTACTTAGTCAGTGATTTGATGCCCAAAACTTAGTCAGTGATATGATGCCCAAAACATGAGAGTTTAAGACATTAGTTAAATGGCTACTCACTCACTCCATAATCATTTAGTGATCGAGTGTAAACAAACACTGAACATGCTTGCTGCACTACTTACCTAAGGCAGCCTTCCAAAATTTCTGGTGTATGTATGCCTAAAAGGGATAGAGAATGTGCTTATGATTTTTTTTCTCATAATTGGTCGCCATTTCCATTGTTAGTGAGGTAACACTAGGAACATACAAAGAAAGGTCACATCCTTTTCCATCAATTCTCTGTCTGTCTAGTGTAATGCACTGAAAACACAGCTCCCTATCCACAACCAGGCTCCACAGACCTTTCCACATTTTACTTCGACCCCAGTATACCACATCATTTCAATTTACTCTGTCCCGTGCATGCTTTTCACCCTCTTGCATGTTAAGGCCCTGATTGCTCAAAATCTTTTTCACTCCATCATTCCATCTTCTATTCAGTCTCCCCATTCTCTTTGTTCCCTCCACTTCTTACACATATATCCTCTTTGTCAAGATAATATAGCATTTTAACTCTCTCTCTCTCTCTCTCCAAAAAAAAAACTCAAACATCATACACTCTAACATTAAATAGAAAAAAGCGAGTGAAAAAATTTGAACACTGACAAACCACGCATTTGATACCTAATTACCAAACCTCTGTCTCATCTTAGTATATCAGATGAAAGGCATTATGGTATCAAATACATATATATAATAACTGATACATAAAAGCAGTATTGAATTGAGTAAATTAGCCCCAAAACACAGAATTACTTACTTTGTGAGCAGATAGCTTAGCGTACATGAACATAACCACTGGTTGCGTTGCTGCTTACAGATGGCAGCATGCATGGAGTTGAGGCAGAGTTTTCAAGGATATGTGCTTTTTCCTGCTTGTCACAGTAGAAGGAAATTTTTTGTAAAGTTGTGAAGGAAACCCACTTCTTGCATCAAATGGCTTTGAATGTCAAAGTGAATCCATCCACTTTTAGCGCCATAAGGAAAGGAATTTGTTTAAGTCTACATCCACATACGCAGTATGATCCTCTTTATTCCCACTATATAAAATGAAAATTGAAGTTTCCAGTCCATGTAGTTGTTGGTAGTAGTTGCTTTAGTTTTTCAAGATCTTTGCTTCTTTAAATTATTGTTTATTTATTATTCTTGAAATTTATTATACTGAAATTTATCAGAAAGGCTGGGAAACATCAATGAATTGCATAACAAGACATGTTAAAAAAACTCAACCACCTCAGATGGAAAAAAAGAACTGATGATACTCTCTAAAGGTAATTTGCTCCTAACTCAAAAATTATAAAGTTCGTTTGTCCAGTAGAACTCCAGATATTTAAATGCCTCTTTCCATGTCATGTTTACATTTTTGTTATGCTGACTGCATTAACCATATTTTTATGTGATTAATTCCTTTCTATGGGTTGTCTTTCCTTCAGTGGAGACAGTTTCTTGCATCATAAGGCTTGCAAGTTGGGGAAGGGCATCCATAGCTCAAGTTATTGTGTGCTGTAAACACACTTGCTAATGTCACAGCAAAGGAAAATGTGGTCTAGGTTGCATACCAGCTTGAAACTCATTTTTTTGAAAGTGTTTCTGTATGTTAATTTCATAATACTCCTGTGTGTTTACCTTGTTTTTTATAATGACATTGATAATGCATATCATTTTCATTTTAAGTTTTACAATCAAATGGGACTCAAGCATGTATATGTTGCCTTTAGATTTTTTGTATAACTGTTTTTTAAGGTGTTTATAGGCTTATTGTTTCAGTCCATCATCTATAAAGATTTGTTTTGCTCTGAGGAAACTTGATGTCAGACAACCATTTCACAACTTTCTTTATGTTATATATATATTTATTATCAGTTGAATTGACTGCAGGTTGGGACCACATCAATTAGAAATTATCATTAAGTTTCAATAAAAGTAACTCCAAACATTTTTTGGTCACTTTCTCAAAATGAGACAGTGCTTTACCCCAAAATATCATTTAGAATCGAGTGTCCCACAGGAGTGTAGCAAGGCAGTCATTTTCCTGATTTGTAAATTATATGAGAATATATAATATAGTGATATCGAGGAGTTTCCTCACTACTGCATATTAGAGAGATTCTTTTGATATGTAATTGCTTTCTCCCTCATAGTGAGGTAGCATCAGGAACAAACAAACAATGGCTTCATTTGCTTATTTGCAGTCTAACTGTCATGTATAATGAAGTGAAACCAGAGCCAACATTAAAGTGATATAGGAACTTATTATTGAACAAAGAGGCAGAGAGTGTCCAGAAAGTTCTTTGTAAGTGGCAACATGGCATTCAACCAAACTGAAGCACTTGCTTATTGAATTATGCCGTTTTTCTTTACCTTTTTGCCCCTCAAGTAATTATCTGTTCAGGGCTTGTTAGTGAGTGTCTTCAGACATGAGTCCAGCATTAATGTAGTCAAATAAGGTAAAAATCATTTTTTGCCAAAACAGTGACAAAACTTCTGATAGTTTTGAGGCATTTGAAGATCAAGTTGCAGATGAGTCTGATGTAATAGTATGGTGTCTACAAAGAACCTTGTCTACCATATATTTTCAAAGTAAATACACAGCAAAGGTTTATTGTGGATACAAGCATATGATGCTCTCAGGGTGAAATCATGGTACATCTGGTCGATGAGACTAGTGTCTCTAATGGTGTTAGCACCAGCAACCTGCCTCAGTGTGCTTTAGGCTGTCTCTAGGGAAGGATGTTCTTCCTTCACTCTCCCTGGCTGCAGGTTCATTTTTGGAATTCTATTCTGGGGGTTGTATATCTTCCACCTCTGCTTTAAGGTGGTTGGTTCTTATCTTTCTAAGGAGGAGAAAGCCCAAATTCTCACATGGAAGTAAGAAAATGTGGGTACATGCGAGATTTCTAGGCGCACTGGGCGCTCAGAACACATTATCAGGCGGCTGCTTCTTGCAACACCTCATCAGTGCCTTGCCTAATGCAGAAGATCAAGACTCTCTGGACCCAAAACATGGACCTAGGGTACCTCAGGAACTTTGCCAGTTCGATGGCTAGACATCTGCAGATGGTGCTCAAGGACAAAGGAAAGATGACAAAGTACTGAAATGTAAGTCTGACATTGCCTTTGAAAATATATAGGGCATACAAGCTTTTTTGCAGCCACTTTAGCTGGTGACTTTATGACAAAGCAACAGGATGCGGAGGTTTTGTTGGAATGGGAGGGCTAGCACTTAGTGCTCATCACACGTCCTGCTTATTGAATACTACAATTTCTCCTGACCACCATTACTCCACTGTAGTTAACAATTTGAGTTCATTTGGAAGAGACTTCAGCCCTAAGTCTAACCTTTTAATTGCTTCTGGAGTCACTTCACGCATGTTTCTTTGTTCCCCTGGTATTGCATTAAATATCCTTTTAGATTTTCTCGCTAACGCGGGAAAAAGCGAATATGTATGAAAAAAAAAAATCTTTGTAGTTATTCCTAGGTTCTGTATCTTCCTTGCTGTGTTGCTTTTAGGTTTAAAACATTGCTTTTTATGCCTTTTCTTTGCTGCATTGCATATACGATCATGTATATCTCATTTCTTCATTTTAGACCATAGAGTTCAAGTTTCAGCTGCATATGGTCTAGCTCATATGCTTCAGACTATCAGTTTTGCTTGTAAAGTGTCTTTTTAGTTTGTTTATTACCATGTGCTTAGCTGGTGACCATGCAACACGGTAGTATTCAGTTTTACTTCATACATTTTCATACTGCTCATAATTTGGCTCAAGAGATTTATCATATCAACATTTTCCTTGAATTCAAATTTTTCATATGGTAGCTCCCAGATCCTTGACATTTAATTCACTCTTATTTCTTTCCCTTACATAAAGTCACTGACATATTATAAATTGCTTTAAGACTTACATGTTCAAAATTTCTTCTCTTTGAATTCCATTAGGTTCTCTTCCACCCATTGGTACATAGTATCTGGATCTCTTCAGAATTTTTATTAGTCTTCTTCAAAACTCACTGTTTCATTTACTCTTGTATCATCTCCAAAACTCCTGACTCAGAAGTACTCTGGTTTATGTCCTTATCTATGTCTAATATCATTGAAGCTAATACTCCTTTTGAAACACCAAAAAGTGCATCTTCTTTAGCAGACTTGGTTCTGTTTACAACCACCCTGAATTTTCTGTTGGCTAGAAATTCTTCAGTTTAATCTTGTTACTTTCTCTATGATATTCCATAGTTTACCTTGTTAAAGGCTTTGGTAGGATCCAGAAAAGCTGTGTCCATTCTCTCTCTTTGCATTAGAGTTTCACATGTTATAATGAACTAGTACTGTTGTTGCTTTCACATACTTTACCAGGAATAAATTCCTGCTGCCCTTTGTTTAAGAGGCTGTTGCTGATAAGATGTTTCACTATGTGTTACTTTATTACACTCACAAATACTTTAATTGTCTGCTATGTTAGATTGACTGGTCTCTATTGACATAAGTTTGGATCCCCCTTATTATTTTAGTCTTATGTACGTGTCACTTTGTGTCAGTCTTCTTTGTTGTATTGGTCTGTGCTCTGTCTTAAAAGCATCATGAGAGTTTTTGCTGTACACACACACACACACACACACATAGTCTCTCTCTCTAAATACATCATGGATTCCATCAGGTTCTGGTGCTGAATTTTGTCTTAAGTTGATCGGTTGCTCTGGTTGTCACTTTCAGATACATATATATCTGAAAGGGCACATTTGTCTTAGGCATTGAATATTTTACTGTCAATGTCTTCATTCACTCATATGATAATTGCTGCAGTATATTGGTTGATTAACATTTGGTGGCTTCTATTCAGGTCATTTTCATAATTGTCATCTCCTGTAAGAGGTCTGATCCATGATTTTTTTGTCCTTTGTTATGTTCATGTTTGCAGATAGAACATTTGGACATGGATCCTTTGCTTTGAATTACTTTATCCCCATTGATTTTCTGTTCTCATTTATGTGCCTCCATTAAGTCTCTTATCATTTCTTATTTTTCTTTTAGATTTCCTTTGTTATCTCTGATTGCTGCACACCTTGACATTTTTTACTGAACATTCAGGAGGGTGAGAGGCATGTGTAGGATAGAAGGAGTAGGATCAGTGTGGTATGTTGGCAGGGGCAACGTGTTGTTAGTGAGATAAACAAGGGTATGTGAATATGCTAAGACAAATTGTGGAAAATCCCATGGGGCTTGGCAATTGATGAAGGGTGCATTATACACGGCATGTTGCTGGAGAGTAAATATGTGCAAATTTGGTCATTGTTTATATTTTCTTGATGCTACTCACCAAGGCATGAGAAGCAATAAGGCTTAAAAAGAATTGTCTTTTTGACATGTGATAATAAGAAGTATGACACAGTAATAAAAAATGTAACAACAAAAAAGCAGATGAAACACTCTGTTAGAGTTGCCCTCTGTCAGAGGCCTGTTAAGGGAGAGGCAATAATTGCTAATAAGTGGCTTTGGAGTTCATCAGAAATGGAGACTCTATTGCCATGGCCACACACTTGAGGAAGTGTCCAGAGGGAATGGGCATCATAGATAGAGATAGGTAGACAGTAAAAGAGCCAGGTGGATGTATTTCGTATAGGTAGTTATAAAAGATCCAAGTGGATGAGTTTCCCCATAGAAGGGAGCCTTGGGGTTAGAAGGTAAAGTAAGGTTTGGAAAAGGGGAACATATCTCTTTATGCAAGTAGTATGACTGAATTTTCACATTTCTTATATCTGTACTGATGGCTGGGATAGTGTTCCTTCTTAAAATTAATGAGGGTAAGCTGAAATTCATTACTTTCTCTGTATGCTTAGTTTTGGTTTTCCTTTTCACTTGTCCGTTGCCTTACTAGTTGATATATTGATCTATCTTTTTATCCTTGTCAGCTGTTGTGTTCCTCAGAGTTCCTTTCTATTTTCTTACATCTTCCCCTCCTTTTTCTGGGATTTTCTCTTGACCTGTAATCTGATTCAGTCCTATGCTTAGCTCAACTCAGGACTCCTGTACTCCCTTCAGATAGCAGCCATTTCCTCTAACTTGTTGTGTTTCTTGCCTTACATTAACTATTTCTCCAAATGCCGATGTGGGCATCATACCATTGGGATAGAAGAAATTGAGTCAAATTCACTGATTTTAAGAAGCAGCATCTTTTTTATTTCTTTATAAAACTTCAGACTCTCTCTCTCTCTCTCTCTCTCTCTCTCTCTCTCTCTCTCTCTCTCTTTT